>VZSZ01001568.1:6884-22039 GCA_013398815.1 Ibidorhyncha struthersii | reverse complement strand
TGCAAGAGCAATACAGTTAACACATAAGTCTATCCTGGGCTGGGGAGAATGGGTCAGCTACCTTGCACAGCATTCATTACTGGAAGTAAGGAGAGGTTGAAGCACATAGACTAAACCCTCTCAAACCACTTCAGAGTGGAACATTTCTGTACTGACTGCTGCTCAGGGAGCCATTCTGCATAGGCTGTACATGCAACCGTGCACAGCTACAGTACATACAAGTGATGCTAACATACGCTGTATACACACACAATTGACCTGTAACTTACAGCATACAATTTTTTCCATATTTTCAATTGCACTTTGAAGAAAAGCAGTGTTTTGTCACCTTTCAGCAAAAAAACTTTACCTACAATTATACACTCGCATTCAGGTATTGCACAAAGCCTATTTAAATCCTGTATTTTCAAGTACATAAAAAACTGCAAGGAATCCTTAATTCACGGGCCTGAAGATCATTTTGATAAAGCATCTCTCCAATATGCATCAACACACAGTTTTATGACAGGAAAGTGGTCCCAACTTTTACACCTCTAATTACAACTGTGTGCCAGCTCTCAGATAAGTAAAGGTTATATTTATTCCTCATCAGATGTGTGTGCACACAGGTCAGACAACGACTGGGGAAGGTAACTTCAAGGAGCTTGGTTCATGTCCATGATTAACATGGTGACTGGCTCACTCCAATTCCGTAACTTGGGAGTTGCTTACTGCTCATTAAGTCACATAATCCTGATGAACTTTTTACATGCCTGTTGGGAGGCAGCCTATGACCTGCAAGAGTTTACAGTGGAAAAGAACAGGCAGAGAAAGAGTGGAAGACATGCTTTATTTTACAGGCTGGGTATAGAGGCATAAGCAGACTAAATAAGAATCAAATGGGAAAACCATGGACAACTAGGCACTCTGGATCCCCAGACCAGTCTTATGTGTCTTCATTAACATAGAATGAATGCTCGTTCCTGCCCAAAGGTCTCTTTGAGCTATTAACTCTAAGGTGTCAAAACATAGGAAATGCAGACACTGAGGCCAGAGATGGGACTCATGACTGGAGATGACCTGCAGGAAGGCACAGCAGTAGAAATGTGTTTTATATTCAGACAATTTGCTTCGGCTCTCTTATTATCACCCTCCCTGGCTCTCCAACCACAAAGTGTAAGTACCACCATCTTCTGGCAACTCCTTACCAACTTTTGTGGGTCTCAGCAGTTCTAGTTAGCCAGTCCTGTAGAGCTGCTCTAAATTTCAGAGAACAGCTGTTTGTCACAGTGAACAGAAAGCCAAGGGAGCCACTGTTACAAACCTCCTGGGAATGAGTCAGGTCTTTCCTGATTAAGTCTGGCTGGAGGAGTCACTCAATTTCTGTGGAGTAAAATACCCCAATATTGCCCAGCTCTCTTAAACATCCCCTGGATGTTGGTTTGACTAAGGTGTTTGTTTACAAATAAACAAAACCAAAAAAAGGAACAGAACAGAACAACGATAATCTAGTCCAACTACCCAATCAATTCAGGGTTGACCAAAAGTTAGAGCATGTTATTAAGGCCATTGTCCAAATGCCTCTTAAACACTGACAGCCTCACAGCACTGACCGCTGTTCCAGTGTTTAACCACCCTTGCCGTAAAGAAATGCTTCCTAATGTCCAGTCTAAACCTCCCCTGGTGAAGCTTTGAACCATTCCCAGGTATCCTGTCACTGGATCCCAGGGAGAAGAGATCAGCACCTCCCTCTCACTTCCCCTCCTTAGGAAGCTGTAGAGAGCAATAAGGTTGCCCCTCAGCCTCCTTTCCTCCAAACTAGACAAACCCAGAATCCTCAGACAGACCTCACAGGACATTCCTTCCAGCCCTTCCATCAGCTTTGGTGTCCTCCTCTGGATGCATTCAAGTAAGTACCTTCGTATCCATCTTTAATTGTGGGGCCCAGAACTGCCCACAGTACTCAAGGTGAGGCCACACAAATGCTGAATACAGCGGAATAAACCCATCCTTTGACCGGCTGCGTACACTGTGTTTGATGTACTCCAGGATGCGGGTTGCCCTCTTAGCTGCCAGGGCGCACTGCTGGCTCCTACTGAGCCTGCTGTCAACTGGCACCCCCAGACCCCTTTCTGCAGGGCTGCTCTCCAGCCACTCCTCTCCCAGTTCATACTTGTGCCTGACATTACTCCATCCTAGATGCAGAATCCAGCATTTGGATTTGTTAAATTTCATCCCATTAATCATTGCCCAATGAAGAAAAAGCAAAGAATAAAATCACAAAACCCAGAAGTAGCAGGAATGAAAGAGAAGTTAGGCCTATTTATGCCAATAAAATCCAAAAAGTCTCTCTTACTCTTTAACAGCCGACAAGCTAAACTTCTTTACTTAACCGATGAGAGCAGCAACTTGATCCTTTCACTCAGCCTGCATACTCAAACTGCACTTCTCCTGAAGTGAAAGTTGTCATCAACAGCTAACTTAACCTCTTTCCTGCAGACTCTCAGAGCACCAAGACTGATTTAAATCAGTCTTGAAGATCCTCATTTAGTCAGAAGTGACCTTTTCTATTTGGAAAAGCTAACATACTTCTGGCAGGTAATGGTGCCACTTCCTTCCTAGACTGAAAGGAAGAAATTTCTACCCCACTAATGGCTGATTACTTGTCTGCTGAAGCAACATGCGAATTTTATTGTGAAGACTCAGCACACACTGAGCCTATAATTCAATGTAAGTTGTAAATTCACAATCATGCTTGAGGAAAACAAACAAACGGAATGAATGCACACCAATCATTAACAGCTCCTGCTGCGAGGCTAGGCGTGGTGGCATGCACTTACTTTGGGGAAATTATTGATGTGACGAAGCCTAACCTCAACCCTGTTGAAGCCATGACAGCTTCACATGACTCCTCTGCATGCCCAGGAAGAGAGTCTGAGAACTCTCTGGTCTCAGGACTAATCAGCTAGGGTTTTACTAGACAGTGGTAGAAAGACTCTTCTATTTGCATTACATAAATGAAAAGACTAGTATCTGGATGTCTTTCAATCTCCTTAAACAAGGATGTGCCATCTTTTCACTATTATGTTATACAAATACATAACATCCTCTGGTTGCTCTCAGATTGTATAACATATTATTCAATTTTTATTATATTGTTAATATACTAATTGATAATATATAATACTGGTGGAACAGCTGGGCCCCAAGATGATAATCAGTGGAACAAAGTCTAGTTGGAGGCAAGTAACTAGCCACGTACACCAGGGTTCAATACAGGGTCCAGTTCTATTTAACAACTTCATTAATGATCTAGATGATGAGGCAGAGTGTACCCTCAGCAAGTTTGCTGCTGACACAAAATTGGGAAAAGTGGCTGATATACCAGATGATTGTGCTGTCACCCAGAGGGACCTCAACAGGCTGGAAAATGGGCCAACAGGAACTTCATTAAGTTCAACAAGAAGTGCAAGGTCCTGCACCTAGGGAGGAACAACCACACGCGACAATACATGCTGGGGGGCCCTCAGCTGGAAAGCATCTTGACAGAAAAGGAGCAGGGGGTCCTGGTGGACACCAAGTTGACCATGAGCCAGCAATGTGCCCTTGCAGCAAAGAAGGCAAATGCGATCCTGTGCTGCATTAGATAAAGGACTGCCAGCAGGTTGAGGGAGGTGATCCTTCCCCTCTATTCAGCACTAGTGAGGCCACATCTGGAGTTCTGTGTCCAGTTCTGAGTTCCTCAGTACAAGACAAACATGGAAATACTGGAGAGAGAAGGGACCATGAAGATAAAAGGAGTGGAGCATTCCTCCTATGAAGAGAGGCTGAGAGAGCTGGGACTGGTCAGGCTGGAGAAGAGAAGATTCAGGGTAATTTGTGTATTAACATACACAAATACCTCTAGCGAGGGTGCAAAGAGGATGGAGCCAGGCTCTTTTCAGTGGTGCTCAGTGACAGGACAAAAGGCAATGGGCACAAACTGAAACACAGGAGGTTCCCTCCAAACATCAGGAAACACTTCTTGTTGTGAGGGTAACCAACCACTGGCACAGGTTGCCCAGGGAGGTTGTGGAATCTCTGGCCTTGAAGATATCCAAAAGCTGTCTGGACACGGTACTGGACAACTGGCTGTAGGTGGACTTGCTCAAGCAAGCGGGTTGGACCAGCTGACCTTCAGAGCTTCCTTCCAACCTCAGCCATTCAGTGATACGATACATCTTATATGTGATATATTGTGAAAACAGTGCAATTTCAGTCTTTTCAATTAGAGTACTTTTTCTTTATTGACCCCTTTTTCACAACCCCAGAGAACACCTGGCAATTGTGGAAAAGTGGAATAATCTTCATTCCTACATTCAACACCCAGTTGCGAACACCAAAGCACGTAAGTTCAGGGGAGGATGGTCTACATTTAGCTTTCTATTACCTCTGGTGCTTTAGAATACAGCTCAAAGCAGTCAGTCTACAGAGATACAACTGTGCAAGAACTAACTGCCAGTGTTACTACTTCACAGCGGCAGCATTAATGATGTTTTACTTAACATTGCACAAAATAGGTCAGCTTGGTAATGCCACCAGGAAGTATTTACTGTCAGTGAAACCCACAGGCAGAACCAATGCAGCTGAATTTGGTGCTG
Organism: Ibidorhyncha struthersii; assembly: GCA_013398815.1. NCBI lineage: Eukaryota > Metazoa > Chordata > Aves > Charadriiformes > Charadriidae > Ibidorhyncha > Ibidorhyncha struthersii. Next base: position 17,420 of record VZSZ01001568.1, on the reverse strand, counting down.
AAGGAAAAACAACAGAACAAAACTCTGCCTCCCTCTCCCTTGTACGTTTTCAAGTTCCACATAGGTTTTACCTTGCTGATGTGCTCTGGTGCTTGATCTGGCTGACTGCTGAACTCACCACCTATCTGGAGGTCACTGACGCAGGAAATGGAGTCTCTCAGTTCAGTGAGCTTCTGGCTGCCCAGTACAAGGACTGTCTGATATGGTTTGTGATCTTTATGCTATGAAGAAAACAGCGTACAAGCTTCAAATAAAAATCACTTGTCAGCATCAGTACTGCTCTTCAGTTGACAGCTTGAGGTCATTAATGGCAGCATATGGCACATCACCTCTCTGTACAAGATTTTTAACAGCATCTTGCCTCAGCCTCTCCTAAGGCTGCCATTTATTAGTTTTATTCAGAAACTCAAAAGTCACACTCCCCACTGGAAAGTGCAGGAAAGACAGAAAGTCTGAGTGCACTTACCCTAAATCCAGAAAGAGTACTTTAGTTATCATGTGTTTAGTTTCAGATTTTGAGCTTTCTGTGAAATCAATTAACTGCTGAGTAATTATTGTAAAAATTACCTCTTGTAAACCACTAACAGAATGAAAGCCAGATTCTGAAAAAGCCTTAAGAAGTTACCACACTTGAAGGGTTTACCATGCTCCCTCAGTGGACTCACTGAGTTTAACTACTTGGGAAAGCAAGATATTATCTAAGTAGGGAAAAGATATCAGAATGCAACCTAGGGAATTTAGTACCAACCTTCTGAAATATGACAGGATAGAAGATGTTCACAGTTAGAAGCAGTTCTCCCTCGTCAACTAGATTTGTTGGATTGTCTGGCCTCTTTCCAATTGCATGTGACTCCTGGAAAAATAAAGATATATATGTATATAAATTTGTTATACTGGAAACCACTGATATATATCATAGCCCCTGGATAAAAGTCTGAGAAATGCTGTTCTAACTGTAACTCATTTTTGAGCATGTAGCCTTCTGAATTGCTAACAGTGTACTTCCTCCAAGATGCAAAGATGAGAAACTGCTGTAATTAATGATTTCAGGCATTTTCCTTCATTCCTCAGCTCTGGAGAAGCTGAGGTGCTTTCAGTAATTACAAGATAGCTGGCTATTCCTTGGCTACTGAGAGGCCCTGTATAAAGGAATTAAAGCCTGCTGCCACTCTGCCCTCTGGAACCCAGCTGCTACCAATTTCCATCACTTAATGCTTTGAAATGCTCTTTGAATGCTTTCACATATCAAGGGGGATTGCAACCCTCAACTTGAGAAAGACTGACCTAGAAACCAGCCACAGGATGAACTAAATGAAAATCAAAATTAGTGCAACGCTTCCTCTTATTAGAGAAGCTTGACGTAGCTGAGGTCTCAATTTCTCCAAAATCCATCAATGCCCTTGCCACACTACTTTGTTTAAGAAAAGAAGTGAAAGCATTTCCACATTTCCATCTTACTGTTTTTAAGACATAGCCCAGCTGTCAGAATGAGGGAGGGCACTTCTCTGTGGCAGTCAGTTTCCTCCTCCTTCAACAAGTCAAGAGAGAATACTGACTGCACAAACACTTCCCACCAGCATTAAGAGTTCTTCAGATTTAATAGCAGGAGCATGTACTGCTGTGAGAGTTCAGTTCAGAGATACTTACAGTCTATCCCTTGCACCTCCCTTTTTCACACAACACATTCCAAACTCACGTTTCTTGTTGCTCTCATCCTGTTCTAGGACACTGTTATCCCACAGCTCTGACACACAAACCAGTTACCACAGCTTGCTTAAAGGATGCAGTAACTGACCACGTGCCCATTCTTCAAAAACAGAAATAAGACACCACTCAATGAAATGCTTTATGAAGATTTCTATTGCAAATATTTTCTCAGATATGCCCTGGACTAAAAGCCCAGCACAGTTGTTGCATCTGAGCTGATATATGCAGTATACATTATGTGCCTGGGCCTCTGAACAGTTGAAACAAGATCACGCATGGCAGACCAGGAAACCTCAAGGGGAAAAAATGTGTAATAGTCACAAGTGATGCTCCTTCCTCACTGCACCTCTGTCCCTAATTTTTACAGTAGTTCATGGCATGCTTGTTCAAGCCACAGGCTCCAGCACTGCAAAATTTATGAACTTAAGCTTTCCTGTCTAGGACTTTAAAGGTTGTGAAGAAATCTTAAAAAAAGAGGTACTAAGCATAGTTAAAGGAATTCCCATAGGGCTTTTGAGGGGCTGATCACTACACTCCTGGTTCCTGATGGCTCAGAATGGCTGAGAAACTTGCATTACAAAGCTCAGAATTAGGAACTTACTGCGACCATGCTCATACTGTCTTCCTCTTTCAGCCCTACAGAAACTAGCTCACAATCATTTACACACTAAAGCTTAGATTCCAACACAGGAGTCCAGGAGCAAAAACATTATGCATTTTGTCTAGCTTTGCAATAAATTCACATGATGCTCTGTACACTTCATCCCCTACACAATGCTTTACTAGCATCCAAATAAAAGCAGTCATACAGTGGTAATGAGCTGGAGTTCCTCCTTACTACATTTGGTACTGACTTGTAAGAGCAAAGTTCCTGTCCTGTTTTTCTATAAAATATCTTTAATCTTAACCGTTACCTGCAAACTCGTATCTGCAAACATTTAAAGTACACAGAGATTCATAGCGAATAAAAAAAAGCAACCAGAACTTGTTTTTTGGCTGTGCTGAACTCTCCTGAGACCCTACAAGATGACAGGGAACTTACCATCTCATAAGCAAGAGTTTCTTGTCTGCAAGCCCGATCCACAATGATTGTTTCTTCTCTCCTCTCTAATGCCTTCTTTCTAATTCTGAAAGGCAGGAACACAGGACAAAATTTCATTCAGCAACTTCCATGCAGAATCTCTAGGTGCATTTTTAAATAACACAAGCTACTAACGTGCAGCTTTCCAAGAGCAGGATTTCTGGACATCTTCGTATGACAGAGTAACCAACAATATTCTTGTCTCCTGACTCCCATAAAACCTGGTAGTACACAGGCTGGCTTGTGGATTTCAGCTTGTGTTTTTCCTTCCCCTAATGCACAAATTACATGTTGTCTGAAGCAGCTCTCCTAGAAAGAACACTTTGGTACCTCTGAGGAAGCCATTTCAACTATCCCTCCCACTTCGGAGAAATTCAATTCATGTTCAAGCAAAAAACAAACAAAAACCCACCCACAAATATTCTCAACCCCATGACATAGATACTTTTCCAAAAACAACTTCAGCATCGTTTGTACAAGGAAGAGTATCATACACAGAATATCTATTAAAATACAGGTATTTAACCACTGCATGAACACCAAATCCTTTTTAACTTCTGGGACAAGTCTATTTACCCTCCAGACCTTCCTGAAGGTTTTCAGTAACAATTAGACTTAACACTGATCACAACACATTTCTTTACATTAGTACCATGCAAACTGAAATTCAAGTACAGCAAAGGCCTGAACTGGCCAAGTATGAGCTCAAAGTTCACTAACTGATAGAAACTTAACACATATTGCTCAATCCCTGAAATCCACCAGTAGTATCTTTATAGATATGCATCAGTAGTATCTTTATAGAATTCTATAAAGAGTGGGTTCAGACAAAGAGGTATCTGGGTACACCTTCAGTACTTTCACTTTGGCTGGTACAATGTGACTGTGGGTTACCAGAGGTAAGAGCTACAGATTTATTTCACAAGGCTTTGGAGAAACGTCCTGCACATGATTATGAAAAGTACCTTGCACACTCCAAATTTAGGCACTAGTTCAAAAGTACCTAGGTCCAGAAATCCCAAGTTCATCCAATAAGAAAGATGGCATATTCTGTGTATCTTAAAAAAATCATAAGTGACATTCAAGCAGGAGGCTCATACGAATTCTCCTACCCTGATGTTTCTGCCCTTATAGCATTTCTGGACACTGCTTCAGAAAGTACACCATTGCCTGGAATAGGAACAAGTAGCCAGCCATGCTTCTGTGCTTGTTTTCCACCCCACCCCATATCAGGGTACTGTGGGTGTACTGTAACGACATACCGAAGAGTTAGCAGACTGCTATCTTCAGGAATGACATCCGGGTCCTTTTCTTTATCAGGAGACATTAACATATCAATGCTAGGACAGTAAAGAAAGTAAAAATTACACATTTTTTCATACTTACTTCATAACAAAAAATCAGTTAAGCTATTCTTAAAAGGAACGAAGACAGCAAAATATGAATAAATAAGATATAGCTTATATAGCCTAAATCAGGGCAAAAGGGCAGTATGGTTGTTAAGATAACCAGAAGACAAACAGCCCTGGAGATTATATCTGGCTTTCACAGAAGCTGGGTAAATTTCATCATTGTTTTGCATACTGACTAATGGAGCATAGCTGCCTAGAGAGGTTTAACAAGCCCCGTTCAAAATGTGTGCCATACTTTCTATAAACTAAAAATGCCACTTGACTTTTTCAAGTGTCATCCACCTACTCTGATTTTCTGCTGATATATCACAAAATAGATTCAACCAAAAGGAATCATTAACCTGTATGGTAAAGCTAACACCACCCCTCAGGTACAAACATGAGCAAGCCACTACATTTACATGAGCGGTCATTGCTGTTTTAAGGCATCAATTTATGTGTATTTCTTCCACTTCTGCCAGAAGTGACAGGTCCATTCTTCCTTGTATCCTTCCTTCCATCTGCAGACCCTTTTCAGCCTCATTATTCTTGTGTTTGCAAACAATCCAAAGTAAAGTTAACCATAGCTTTTTCTGTAGTACGAATCACTGCAGGATGTAGGAAGGAAAAGTGGAACTGGATGCAGCAATGATTTAAACTGATCATACAAATGTTAGGTTTTCATAACATAAATGAGGATGTAATTTCTCATAAACACACCACAAAAAAAAATGAATCCTGTGGGACACCATATCCGCTCCCCTGCCACAGTTTTATAACATAAGATTTCCTCACGCCATTCCACAGACCAAACAATCCATCTGAAGGCATCAGATTAGACACTATAATAGTATCAATCAGCTTTTAGAAACATACAGAATAACACTGACTCAAAGACAATAATAATTTTTATTAATCACAAAACAATTTTATCCGACTTAAAAATAGTCTGAGAAATATTTAAAACAGAAGTATCACCCACTATGAATCAGACTTGATCTTTTCTGTCTCTTTACTGTTTGCAGACTACATAAAGGCAGGGCTTATACCACCACCTAAAGTCCATGGGCTGCTTAAATCCCAGCAAACTCTTGTGCGAACCCATCTCTTTATGGGACAAACAAACCATTGGTGAAATTCTCGGAAAATTTTTGAAGTGTGCCATTTATTCTCAATGTAATTTATGATTTGATTGTATTCTTTTTCATTATAATCTTACAACATTCCTCATAATCTTATAATGTTTCCCATGTCAACAATACTAAGCTCAGTAATACTATCACTGCAGTAATGAATAAGCATTTAGAGTGGAACTGCATAGGAGTATACAGTAATTGAGAAATAGAAATCTGGAATCAACTGGAATCAGCTGACAATACGCAAAAGTCAGAGATAAAATTTTGGTTGTGGGTAGATGGCCTAGTTCTGATGACCCAATAAAGTCACTCTGTATTAAAGATAATTTGAATTTACTATTGTTTAGTTAGTTTCTTACCATCCAGCAGGACACAAAGAGTTTTAACCTTCCTGTCTCATAGATTTCATCCCAAACAGAAAATTGTTCTTTTTAAGTTATTGAGAAAGAAGGATTCCTTCAGAAGCACTATTTTAAAAGAAACTATGCAGGAATTAGTTACAACCTTTTGGGAAGAGAATCCACCTTACCCTTCCCGCTTGACAAAGTGGAGGCAGAGGCAACTGAGTAAGTCCTGCATTAAGTACAGACTGAACCACTGCTGGGGAATAGTAATTTAACTAACATAAAGGAGGAGAACAGCACTTTGGAGAACACAGAGCAAGCATTAGCCTTTTTGTTGGGGCTGTTCTACATAACACCATGTGTTATGAATAGTCCACCTAATGAAGAAATGTATAGCCCCTGAGAGGTAAAGCAACTCATAACTGACGCTTTTGTGGATCAGACATCCTACCAGCATGACCACATTATTTATCTAAGTCTTCCTGCATATGGATGTGACCCTATTCACCAAAAAGCCCTGGGTCACTTGAAGACCTGCCATTTTGAAGAAATTACTGTGTATTTTGTTCTTTAAACACCACACACATTATTTGCAGGATCTGAAAACATCTATTCCTTACCATTGTGAAGTTTCACCTGCATCAAAGGTGACAGTTTCCCATTTCCCTTCTATGCATACATACAATGTCAGAACTCGCCAACAATACTTGATCATTCCTTCTCTCTGACGGCTCTAGGGCAGGAATCCACACCAGGGCTATGGTATCCACACCATGCCCACTAATAATCTGCTGCAGGAAAAAAAGTAACATTCCCCAGAAAGCAGCTCCAAGCAGACACCATGTAAAATAGCTGGCATGGAAGCTGCCTCCTCCTTTTCCTCTTTAGGACAGAAAGGTAGCTAGTACAAAGAGAAACTTTTCACTGAAGCCCTGACACATTCCGTGGACCCTTGTGAGCCCAGATACCGCTATTTATCACCCTGGAAAGTCGGCAACCCTCAATTTCTAAAGGAATGTTACATGCAGAAGACCTTTTGCAGTATTTTCAGTCTATTAATTCATGACATGTCATTGCATCACATGCACCGACACCTTGAAAGGCTTTGGTGTATGGCCTTTCACACAGGCCGCTCTGGAGCTCTTCCTGGATAACTTCACTGCAGTCAGTGGAACCACATCACTAATATTTGGTCCACGGTCCTGAGGAAACCAGGTTTTACAAATGGAGAGTATATGCTAATCCCTCCAGAAATTAAGGCTAAGTAGTCAGTGTCATACACCTAACAGAAAAATGCAGGCAATACGAAATTTGCACCGGGCACGCCTCACTCCCAACAGCCACAAACATGGGATTTCACCATGTCCCCACACAGAGTATTCCATGCATGCAAGACAATACATTCAGTGCACTCAGTTAATGTAGAGGGGAAAACACTGGCCATAATGTTTAGTAGACACTGAGGTGAACTGTAGGAGAATGATGAGGAACAATAGCTGAGGGTCTCACTTGAAAAAAGCGTGCAAAATGGTATATGAAATTTACGTCCCCTAGAAAGATATTTTAAGGCAGCTAGAAACAAAAAGTCCAAAGGCAAGTCCGTGGAAATCTGGACATGGAAACAGACTATCAGTGCAGCCTTTAATCACCATGACTTTATCTTTCTAAGAATATTCTGGCAGCATGAGCTTTCTCAGTTTTAGAAATTAGAAGATGCTTTAGTATTTTGCCTGATAATTTCATAGTAAGTAGATACAGTGCTCATATTACTCTTTATATTGCATATATTTTAAGTGCAGTACTTTCATCACCTTTGAGACACTAATACTACAAGACGCTAAATACTAATACGTTAAGACGCTAATGCTAGCTTAATGCAGCTTTATAACACGTCCCTAGAGATATTTACAACTACCCCTTCTAATAAAACAAGAAGGTGAATTAGGGCTGAAGTGGAATAAGGTACCTGTAAGCCTCACCTTCCTTGACCTACCTAAAATCCACATTGATTTGAGTCTTAGCCTGCCCTACAGGTACACAACAAACCACTGAGAAGGCAAAACAGAATAACTTCGCATCTCCATCATTCAAGCACTTCAATTGCTCAAACACCAATAACAAATCCCAAGGTAAACCTCTTTTCTCACAGACCTCTGTGGAATCTCCTAGCTGAGGACACCATTTTTACACCTGTTTAAAATCTGATGAAACCCAAGCGATCTCTGTAACGACTGTCTGCATACAACTTGAGCAGTATGCAAAGCACTCTTACTAAGTCAAATTCAAGTGAGTGAAGATGGCATCTTTCTTCCCGCATTCTGTTTGCAAGAATACATTACAGGAAGAAAACAGAAGAAAAATTAAAAAACACAACACACAGATTCACAGAGTTAAACAGCATTTAAATATTATACCATTTCTCCTCACCAGAAGACTCTAAACCACCAAGAATACTTAAACATACACTATGTCACTATATCCTAAAAAAAGATTTAACTATGGATATTGAAAAACCTCATCCTGAGTCTATGAAAGATTCTCTTAACCTAATACTATTTTTAAAATCAATATAGGCACAGTATCTACATCTTCCCACCTGTCTCCTCCCTAAAGGAAATCTCCTTAACTTGCCAGAAGTTCCCTTGCAAGTAGTTCACAGTCAGAAAAAATCTGTGTTTATATCCAAGATGTGTTCACTTCAGTGCCTAGAAAACTGTATTTATGCCAATGTGACCCCAAGATGCCACAGAACAGATCTTGGTGTAGTCCAGTGTTTTCAGCACTTCTCAAGGGAGGAATACAAACAGCTCAGAGCAGGCGAGTGAAAGTGATCAGAGGTAGCTATTTGAGGTTGGCCAATGTTAAGGAGCATTCAAGAGGCTAGGACTATTTAATTTAAAAGCAAAAGCACATGGAGATTAGGGATTGGGATTTCCAGCCTGCACAGGGGAAAGGTCACACCAGGATGTGCAGGTTTATCTTCATTCTCCTGCAAAGCCAACAAGCAGCTGCCAGATGATCTGTTCTCTCCCCCTCACAGACTGCCTGTCCTTTTTTTCTTTCCCAAACCGTTTCACTACACAGCACCACTTTCCACAATGCATTCAGCCGCAGATAGCACTGCTCTGTATCACCAGCAAACACAGACAGCAGACGAAGTGTAGCAGTCGTAGACTGAAGAAAGCAGAACAGAAGAAAAAGCAGAATCAATGAACAGAAAAATAAACAAAGCATAGAAAATCTTCTTGGAATTCAAGTGAAAATAACAATAGACAGGCTCAAGCAGCAGGGTGACTGCAGAGAATAAACCACGCATAGGAGCTATCAGTGACTACACCTGCACTAGGAAAACTTACAGAATAATTCCCACAGTTGCTGCCACACCAGAATACATTTGTAATATGTTTTTGATACCTTTTTTTAATACTAAACATCAGCCTCTATTTTTACTAAGCTTAGTAATGGTAAAAAATTATGCTAGTCACTAGAACTATGACAGCTGAAGCAAAGCATTGTTTTAGTCAAGCTAGCATTAGAAAAAGAGAATAAATTTGCCAGGCATTCTCACTGTTGGCAAAGCAAGATATAATTCAGTAAGTGCTGATTTCTTCCTGATTAAAAATGCCCCTAAAAGTCTTGACTACTGAATGGCTTACTAAGCTCCCACCATTACACACAACACTCACGCAGGTATGTTTTGGCTCAGACATCGAACTCCATGCTCCTGGGTTGCTAGTCCTATTCTCTGTTTGCTCCTTGCCTTTTACGAAAGCAACAAATGTTCCTACCATCCTCTGAGGTACCATCATTTGGTTCCTACCTTCCTCTAAAGTATCATAATTTAAACGAACAATAATTATCACATTAACATTGTCCAGTTAATGACCTAATCTCAAATAATGTTGCTAATGTTGTTTTTGCTGTCATGTTATTCCCATAACTTGGGGTATAACTCTAAAAACATTAGAAGAACATGCTCCTGACACAACACCTGCGTTTTTTATATGCATCTTGCATGCAGGGCACTGAAGAAAAAGCCATCAAGAGCTCAATATATAGTGCAATTCTCGCTACATTTACCAAATTATGCCTTCTGCATCACATCTGATATTACGTTCATTCTATGCAGCGCATGAAAGTGAACAACCTCCATCTTGCATTTGAAATAGCTCAACAAATACTTCTGTGCCTTTGAGGAAACAGTAACTGAAGGACAGAACTTGCACAATGCTACACAGATAGCAACAGAGCTCTGGCATGTCTTCCTTACTGTTGAGCTACAGACAAACCATTAACTGTGATGCTTTCTGCTGGAATTACTGCCTGAAATCAGGTGTTTTCTGCAGGTGAGAGAGTATTCTCACTATTCGTGTGACCTGAAAACCTTCCAGGTTTAGCATTTCAGATCCTGCTGCCCCGTAACCCCTAGACAGTTCTCTTCTTCTTTCAACGACAGTTTGCAGTTCACTGGTCCGTAAATATGAGTGAAGTTACCAGTGCAAAACAGGGGAAGCTTTCTTCTTTCCCAGCCCTAGTGCCACCCAGGCTGCCTGGCAAACAGCACTAACCCCCCCCCAAATAAACACTTGCACGGCTTTGACTTCACCAGCAGCCCTGACAGACAGTTAGCAGAGGCTAAGGACCCAGACAACCTCAACAGTTAGTGCGTGCTGTCGTTGTTAAATGATGTTAACACAAACAGCTGCCCGCGTCTTTTTCTTCATATAAGGTATGCCTTTCGCTTCGTTTTGTAACTGCGGCCTCCTAAAACCGTGTAAACGTTCACATAGTTTTACCTAACGAGTAGTATGTTGCTAGGTATTTACTTAACTTGTTAAGTGCTGCACCGTTTGTCCATGAATTCAAGGCCACGACAT
>VZSZ01001562.1:1762-18091 GCA_013398815.1 Ibidorhyncha struthersii | reverse complement strand
AGACATGGACATACTGGAGAGAGTCCAGCACAAGGCCAATAAGATGATTAAGGGACTGGAGCATCTCTCCTATGAGGAAAGGCTGAGAGAGCTGGGACTGTTTAGTCTAGAGAAGAAAAGGCTTGGGGGAGGGGGGGGGAGAGATCTCATCAATGTGTGCAAATATCTGAAGGGAGGGTGCAAAGAAGACAGAGCCAGGCTCTTTTCAGTGGTGACCAGTGACAGGACGAGAGACAATGGGCACAAACTAAACCACAGGAAACTTTTTCACTGTGAGGTTGACTGAGCACTGGAATAGGTTGCCCAGGGAGGTTGCGGAGTCCTCCGCCTCAGAGATATTCAAAAGTCATCTAGACATAGTCCTGGGCAAGCAGCTCTGCATGGCCCTGCTTGAGCAGGGGTGTTGAACCAGATGACCTCTGGAGGTCCCTTCCAACCTCACCCATTCTGTGTTATGTGTGCTGACTTGCCCTATTAGCAGAAGTTATGAACTGTCATATGCTAATCCTGTTAATGACGGCCCAAACCACGACATGACACTAGAGTATAAATACATTCAACACAACTCCAGCAGAGAAGGTATTTTTTCTAAACATCTCATGAAGAGACAGAGTAGATGAAAGTCCAAGCAAGGGGTTTTGGTGTTGTAGTTACTTCTGTTATCATAAAACCCAACTCCAAGAAAATAGGTAAGTCTGAGCTTATATAAACTTTATTTTGTTTAGAGAGAGTATTCAAAAGCAAAAATATCTTGTATGATTAAAAAACCCACCTTCATGTCATCTCAAAACGAAAGTACTTTTCTCCCTACCAGTTTTCACTGTTTAATTTAATGAAGTATTAGAAAGACATAGTTTGTTGTTAATGATCAGAGTGCTTTCCAAAAGCTAGCCAGTGATAAATTTCACAACTGCTTTAAATGTAATTATTTTTGTATTTTCCAAATTTAGAAGTTTGGCTTCCACTTTCAGCTTTAGATCATTAAAGTTTAAGAGGAAAAATTCAAAACCAATGCAATCATTGAAGACTCTAGCATCTAGCATTGAATAGGGTATTCTTTCAACACGGTGCAGATAGACCATTATCATTCAAATAGCAATTAGAAAAACTAAAATGAGGAAAAATAGCACAAGTACTCATTAAAAAGTATTTAAAAACTCCTAAAACTCTCATTAGTGTATCCCTTCTTCTGTGACTTAAGTAAAGAGAATAAGGATACCTTTTGCTGTACTTAACAAGATTTTCAAGGAAGCAATGACTGGACCACAATGTTCATGAAGACTCCATCACAAATATCTAGATATGTATATATAATTATATGCATATTTATATATTAGGAGGATGCAAGTTATCCACACCCTCTGAATCATAAAGTCCCAAAAGAGGGTCTTAATAATCCCTCTGCATCCACCTCCTGGATGAAAATAATTTTTAAGTATGGTAAGGTAGTTTTGTGTGTTTTCATTTGTAGTAAATTCCTGAAGATCTTACATTGTGATTTAAAAGAGACTATAAAGAAATTATTTTTGCAAGGCATCCACCAATGCTAAAACCTGCGCTTTATACTAGGAATATCAAGGCCAAAACAACTCTTTTTGAAGCCCTAAAGCTGAGAATTATAGGGAAACAGAGCAGGTGCTACAAATATTGTGCTTGAATCAAGTCACTGTCCAGGCAACTTTCCCCAGCTGACCCACACCCAGGCAGTGGGGTTGCTCCACAGCCCTACTATTGCAAAACAATTTTACACCATTTCAGGCTCAGAGGCTACAAATTAAGTTTATTAAAATGAATACCAGCTAACAACAATTTTAGGGTCTTAACATTGCCCAGGCCATTCAGAAGCATGCCTTCTGGTGCCTGAAAGGTGACAACAAATCAGAGCAGCTGACTCTGCTCTCTCTACTGTGGGCAAGCAGCCAAACGCTCCATTGCTTCTGCCTGACAGCAAACACAGGAGGTTCTGTCTGAACATCAGGAAACATTTTTTCACCATGAGGGTTACTGAGCACTGTAACAGGTTGCCCAGCGAGGTTGTGGTCTCCCTCCTGGGAGATATTCAAAAGCCATCTGGACATGGTCCTGGGCAGCCTGCTCTAGGTGGCCCTGCTTGAGCGGGTGGGGGTTGGACAAGATGACCTCCAGAAATCCCTTCCAACCTCAGCCATTCCATGATTTTGTGATTCTGTTTATAATGGCAAGGGAATTTAACCAGATTTGGGAGCCTCGAGTGACTGATCCCACAGCATTTCTTATCACTTGGGTAGTCCCATTGAGTTCAGCGGGAATGTTTCTAAGCTTACAGTGGACTTTGTGATTTAATAGTTATATATTGGTTTATATCCAAATATGCAGTAAATAAAATTCTGTGTTCCAAAAATACGCTTGTAAGTTATGAGTTCAACCTTCTGCTGCACCGGTGTGGTACCCTCTGTGGCTAGATGTAAGTTGTGAGGTAGACCAGGGGATCTAGGGTGGATCCCAGTTTGTGAAGCTCTGTGACTTTTCAAATTGCTGCCCTTAGTCACTGAGATCACTGAGTGTACAATGTTAACAAGCGTCAGGTTCGGGATGTCACTGATGGGGCAATATTGCACTCAAATGTAACATGCTCAATTTTAAAATGAAAGTTTGGACATGTTCTGGAGCTCTAAGAAAGTGCAGGCTGTTCCACTCAACATCTGTGGCAATTGGGCTGAGGCAGCTTCTTAGCAGGGGCTTCAGGGGTTACAGTGTGGGTGACTGGCAAATCTGGTCTTAAGAACAGGCTTGCACTGTACTTAACTCATACTGTAGACATATCCAGGACATGCAGGGGACCTTCATCAACAGCTACTATTGAAGAGGAAACTTTTAGTATGTGAGATGCTTTCTTACCAGCCAGGGAGATTACTGCTAAAGAAAAACTTGGAGAAGCAAGCAATGAAAGCTTATAGAAGAGGCAAAAATTGCAAAATAGCTAGCTTTGCAGAAGGGTGTGTAGTTAGCTTTGCAGAAGGCCAGTAGTTAGTGGAGCTGTACTAATGTTTTGGAACCCAAATACAGCTAGCAGCCTTTGACTTTATGCTAGTTCAGCACCGGGTGTGAAACTTCTGGCAGTTTGCCCAGACTTTACAGCATTTTAAGGTCTGGAGAGAATGTGTGAGAGAGTGTGCAGAGTATTCAGAAAATTTTATAAACCTATTTCTGTTTCTCTTTTCTACTTGCAAGGAACCATTTGTGTCTTATGGGGTCTATGGAGACTAACTCGCAAGAGTCAGGTTAGGGCACAAACCACATACCCCTATTTCTTTAAAGGTGGTATTTAAGTGTGTTAAACTGTATTTCATCTGCAATCCACAATGTTCATGAAGACTCCATCACAACTGCCTATATATGTATATATGCAGATTTATATGTTATATAGACTTATTTATGTATTAGGAAGATGCAAGTTATCCACACCCTCTGAATCCTAAGGTCCCAAAAGAGGGATTGCATTGGGTTTGCATGGCAAGGTTTTGTAGCAGGGGGGCTACAGGGGTGTCTTTTGCGAGAAGATGCCAGAAGCTTCCCCCATGTCCAATAGAGCCAATGCCAGCTGGCTCCAAGACAGATCCACCGCTGGCCAAGACTGAGCCAATCAGCAATGGTGGTAGCACCTCTGTGATAACATATTTAAGAAGGGGAAAAAGTTGCTGCGCAACAACACCTGCAGCGGAAGAGAGGAGTGGGAATATGTGAGAGAAACAACTACACAGACACCAAGGTCAGTGAAGAAGGAGGGGGAGGAAGTGCTCCAGGTACCAGAGCAGAGATGCCCTTGCAGCCTGTGGTAAAGACCATGGTAAAGCAGAGGTGGAGCGTGGNGGGGACCCATGCTGGAGCAATCTGTTCCTGAAGGACTGCACCCTGTAGAAGGGATCCACGCTGGACCAGTTTGTGAATAACTGCAGCCTGTGGGAAGGACTCACATTGGAGAAGTTCATGGAGAACTGTCTCCCGTGGGTGGGACCCCACGCTGGAGCAGGGGAAGAATGTGAGGAGTCCTCCCCCTGAGGAGGAAGGAATGACAGAGACAACGTATGATAAACTGACCACAACCCCCATTCCCCATCCTCCTGCATCGCTTCAGGGGGAAGGAGATAGAGAATTTGGGAGTGAAGTTAAGCTGGGGAAGAAGGGAAGGGTGGGGGGAAGGCGTTTTAAGATTTAGTTTTTATTTTCTCATTTTTCTACTGATTTTGATTGGTAATAAATTAAATAATTTCCCCAAGTCAAGTCTGCTTTGCCCATGACTGTAATTGCTGAGTGATCTCCCTGTCCTTATCTTGGCCCACGAGCTTTTTGTTATATTTCTCTCCCTTGTCCAGATAAGGAGGGAGAGTGATAGAGCAGCTTTGGTGGGCACCTGGCATCCAGCCAGGGTCAACCCACCACAGTGACCTGTTTAAGATGGGTTGCAGTGGTCCAGAGCATCTTTCCACTTCTTCCTTGATAAAAGAATTCACTGTCATATGAGTCAGCTGATCCACTTTTTACTTTTACCAAAACTGAAAAAAATTACTTAAAAAAAAGTAAGATGATCAGTTTTCAGTGGAAACATGCTCTGAACCACCTCTATTGAGAGCCTTGTGAAAGATACTGTATTTGAGGATTTAGTGATCTTGAACAAGCCATGTCTGCCCTATTAGGCTTCATACTTGAGGCCTGAGAAGCCCATATGTTAGTATGAGCAGCCACTGTAAAGGAACCTGCTGGACAGGGATCTGCTGGAGAGGGTCCAGCAAAGGGCTACGAAGATGATTAGGGGATTGGAGCATCTTTCATATGAGGAGAGGCTGAGGGATTTGGGTCTCTTTAGTCTGGAGAAAAGAAGATTGAGGGGGGATCTTATTAATGCTTTCAAATACTTGAAGGGAGGATGCCAGGGGGATGGGAGCAGTCTTTTTTCAGTGGTGCCCATTGATAGGACGAGGGGTAATGGGCACAAACTTGAACATAGGAAGTTCCATCTTAACATGAGGAGGAACTTCTTTACTTTGAGGGTGGTGGAGCACTGGAACAGGCTGCCCAGAGAGGTTGTGGAGTCTCCCACTCTGGAGACATTCAAAACCCGCCTGGACACTGTCCTGTGCAACCTTCTGTAGGTGACCCTGCTCTGGCAGGGGGGTTGGACTAGATGATCTCCAGAGGTCCCTTCCAACCCTGACTATTCTGTGATTCTGTGAATGCCCCATGCCAGCCTATACTGTGCCACTGGCAGGTGTTATGACAGAGATAACATTCCAGCCTGTCAGGAGAAGATATAGAATTCTGTCTGTTACACAAAATAAAAGGCACCATGGCATAGGAAGGAGGAAGAACCTTTCTGTGTATGGAATCTGTACAGTGTGCTGCAGGAAAATCCATCTACTGCTTCACAAACACGGGGTTCCCAGCATCCAAAGTGACATAAGACTTACAATCTATATTCCTCTTTTTATTCTATCACATTAAAACAGCTATTTTATTAAGCCATCTGTTGTCATGCCTTTCTTATTGAGATCTAAGAAGAACACTGCACCATCTCTCTCTTATTTCCCCCCCACACCCCCTGTGCAGCACACCACCACAATCTTAAGCTACCTTCCAATCCCAGGGTGCCAGGCACCTAAAAATACCCCACATCACTACTTGCCTATAACTGTAACATGTCACAGTAGTAGAATTTACAGAGTATTTACAGAGTAGAATTTACCCATATTTCTAGCCAAAAAAATTACTTTAATCCACTTAGTGTAAATATTCTTGAAAGATTTTGAATGTAGAGCAACCAACATAGGAGAAGAAAAAACAGGAGAAAAAGCCATTTTGGAAGGTGCCCACATACCACTGATGTTTACTGTATCAGGTATTTAAAACTTGTTGTCAAAGTGGCATGTGCTAAGATTCAACAATAAGCTACACAATATAAAATACCTGCAACCACACATCTACTATATAACAATTACTTAAAGCTTATATCCCATCATTAGACATCACTAGATAATACAGGATGACCTGGAAAGATTTAACAGGAACAGATGCAATAGGTCAAGTCATTCCAGGCATCAGAGGCCAAATACTTAAAATTCCACTCCAACAGGAACAGGTTTATGATTATTATTGCATGCACTGATAATGTGCTGAGCAAAGAGCCAGTAACCACACCATCTTGCTCTAACTCGAGTTTTTCTAATGACCTTAAAGCATGTCTAATTATGAACAGCAGTGAACTTGTACAGTTCTCAGTATACAGTAATAGAACTAACAATCAAATGTCAGGTGGATTAACAGTTTTGAAGGTAATGTGTTAAAATACTGGCTGATGTCTCAAATTATTTTGTTTTCATTTGGTAGGGGAGCATTATTCTTCCAAAAAGCTTTGAATAACAAATCAGATAACATTCATATGTTAATTTGTATTTTCCCCATACAATATCCACAGAGTCTTTTTGTCTTATTCAAACTTTTTTCCCCCCTTCAAACTAAAACAAGAACTAACATTTCAGGACACAAAAAGAAATTATGTAAACATAAAACATCCAAGAAATAGTTGAAAACTTCCAAAATTTCAAACATGGTTCTGTCTCATTTAACACAGGGTGATTTAGTTGCATATCATACCACTGACAGTTCTATTATTTTCATATATGCAGCTTTAACAAGAATAATAATAATAAAAAAAACCACAAAGTATATCTTCACCCACTGTTGAAGTGGTAGTATCTATTTCATTATATCCTATCCAATCACTTATTTAAAAAAAAATATAAAATTTAAAATTTTTTATCACGTTTTTCATAACCCCCAAATAAAGGCAATTTTAAGCTATTGCTGCATATTATACCGCATTATATCAGAGGTTTGGTTCAGATACCTAACTTCAATGCAAAATTCAAGTGCACTAAACCTCAGCAGGAATAACATGGAGCTAAACAGTCCCATTCAAACATTAAGAAAAATTAGAGACATGTATGTGACAGCCAGGTAATACTTTGTTTACCCCATCGTCTACCAATTTTGACAGTACACAGAACTGACTTAGTTGAAAAAAAAAAGTTTCAATTTTTGAAACATTTGTTTTTGTTGTGATTAAAGCTGTTCAACAAGTGATATTCAGGCTTCAGATGATTATAGTGGACACAATCAAAATTAAATCATGTTTTTATCTGATTCTTGCACCTAAACTGTACTATTTGTGTAATGAAACAAAAAAATATTGAAGATCAGTTGCCAAAACATAAGGATAAAGCATATATTTACAATCAAGAATATTGGGTGCAGGAATAAAAAGCAAGCACTGGCTTTCTGATCTTTGAGATTCTGTTACAATTTCAGGGAAGCTTGCACCTCAAAAAATTAGACTGCAATATTGCAAGTTCAATACAAGATAGAAGGACATTATACATATTTTTGAATATAATATACATTAAGCTTTTTAATACCCCTGTGACCTTTTAACTAATTTTTGAGGTGTTAAAGTTTTGGGGTTTTTTTCTTCAGTTCGGAAAGAGTAGTTTATCAGTTTACAACAGAGAAAGGATAATTTTATTTATTTATTAACTACCACACTATTTTAAAGTGAGGTCATCTTAGATCAATTATTCTGAGTGTCCAAGTGCCACTTGGACATGTGCATGTGTATAACTTGTAAATTTTTTTGCTGGAAATAATACAGGCAATTGATGAGGGTTTAGCATTCTTTCTCTGCTTTCTGAAAACTAGTTTAAGTGGAGTCTTTTGAATTAGAGTTAGTAACTCAACAATTTTTTTAATTTTTGTTTGTGTGCACTTAAAAATTAGTCAGTTCATTTATTCCTCCAGAGCTATCTGAAAAAGTTTAGCTTAATTTAGACTAGCTCGATTCAAGTTACTTGTATATACATACATTTACTATCTTCCACATCCAAATAAAACAAGATTTTATTGCAATACATAAACTTAAGACATGAGCAGTGGAAGCAACGCAGCTACAAATCTACCAAAAAGATACCCCAAAATACTTAAAACATTTCCTGACCACTAACAGAAGAGAGTGGCAATTACACACACAAGGCTATAAGGTATCAGTGCACCAAAGAGGGAAATAAAGTTCACAGCACTCATGCAATGCAGTATTAGTATCAAATGGGCTTCTTAATAGGAAAACAATTTAATAAAAAGCTTTACATGTGCCTAATGGATGCAGTATAACTGTCCGGTGTTGTTGCTGTATTGCTTGATTAAAAAAAATAAAATAATCAAACTATCTCTGGTCTTAAATCTGACAAGCAGCAGCAGCAGAAATACAGAGATCACATAGCTTCAGTGATAAAGTTGCAAGATTCCCTATTTTATTGCATTTTTAAAAACAACTTGGAGATTTAAGTTTTTGAATAGAGAAAGCACATTTCCTGAGTAGTCGTTTAGTAAAACATTGTAAAAGAGGAAATGCATTATATTTTAATGTAGAAAAGTGTGTGTTTAAGCAAATGCACTCGAGTATAAAATTTAGCAGGTTTTGAAGGTGGAGATTTACCAGGCAGGTGGAGAATTTGCACCATCATGTAATATCAAGCTTGCAACAGTTTTACAGATAAGCAAAAGATACAATTGGATATTTTTTTTGTTACAGCAAATCAAAACAGTGCAATACATCTTGCAACTACAGTTCATCCCATTAGCTTGTTTATAATCCAATACATTCAGCCTGAAAATTTAAGCCAAATCAAATTTTAATGGTTATTGTCTTTCACATCAGGCACTAGATTGTTGGGTTCTTTTAAAGCATTATACCACAGATGAGTAATCTTATCAGTAAAGTCAAACTCAGTTTGGATTAAAACCAGCAAAACCAAAGAGAGGCTGGTCCTTGCCAGATATTTAGTACAAGTATCAGAAAACATTAAGTTTACGCTATATTTCAAATTGGGTGCCTCTTTCATAACTTTTGGGGCATGTTTTGAGATTTTAATCAACGAGGAGACATCTAAATGTTTCACATATATAGTTCCTTTGTACCTACAATTAATTGGAGAACAGTAATTTCACAAGTGAATAGCACAACGATCTGAAGCATTATCGCTATCAGTTATGATCCAACATGGGTTGTCGTGGTTCTTTTATCTGAAAAGAAGCTTTTGAGGAGAAATACCTGCCCAATACTAACTACAAGAAGAATGATTGCTTCCCCTATTGACCAATAGGCTACTCTTGTGTTTAAATCCTCCGCTCTGCTGCGGCCTTGTGCTTCTCTCAACCGGAAATGAGTCTGATAATCAATGACAGACTTCAAAGCTTCATGAATTGAAACACACGCAGACTCCATCTAAAGAAGCAAACAAATACACAGCTCAGTTAATAACCCTTCTAATGCTTGTTCTGTGAAATTTTGTGGTTTGATATTTAAAATTAGGATTCACATAGCTTTACAGATGAAAGACTATCTCGGTCCACTGTCAGACTGAAATACTATAAATCTAACATATTAATCAAGTTTTACACACAGGAATGTGACTGACTTAAGTACCAAAGCGTGCAAAACTGCAGACCCAATAAAAAGTAATGCACTCTAAGAACCAAAAACTGAATATTAAAATTCATGCACGTTTATATTCACTTTTGAACCCAAACATCGTATTGAAATGTGTCAGTGATTCAACATTTGTTAATTCCACCTACACCAGCAAAACAAGCAGTAAGTCTCTCTCCAGATTTAGATAGCTAGTATGTTTTTTATATCATTAAGATGTACTATGCACATATTAAAACACTTAGATTTTGGAAGTATGTGATTCTTCATCGCATAATTCTCAAACTTCAGTTTCACAAAAGCCTGAAATCTAGATTGCTGACCTTGTTCTTTTGGTATGAGACCCTTCTATTAGTCACATATGTAAAAAGTGATTAGAGAAAGGACAACTCTTATCTTTCAGTGTTTCTGGATGCTCCCTACCATATTCATATAACAAACACTCAAGACCAAATTGCCCAACTGCACTTGTCATCTTTCATAAAAATCTCTTTCCTTTTTCTAACCTGAAAAATCTTAACCTTTTCAATCTATGTACTACAGGCTTTCCAAGACCTAAATCATTTTACACCTAAACTACATCCATTTTCAGTTTATCTTCTGAAAGTAAGAGTCAGTACCCATGATTGTCTTTTGACCATCAAGAATATCTTCAAAATACTTAAGTTTTAGAACAACTAACCAACTGGCTACCCCCTAAAAATCAGTATTTCCTGAAGATCAAAAGCACAATTTATTATAAAAGGAAGTGTTTGACACCCTAATAGAAAACACCGTCAGTTACTTATAACTGTGTCAAATCAGCTTTTCAAGTTGATGACTTTCAGGACAGGTGTCTGAACAAGTCCAAGATATTCTTCTAAACAAAATTCAGGAAGAGATTTCATGCATTAAGTTCTGCCATTTGTTTCACTGCTAAATTTTAGAGCCCTCCCCTACTCTGCAGCAGGAATCTTAAATTTAAACTAAGTCTAGTTTCAGGGACTTACCTTTTACAGTCCCTGTGAAATTTGGTCATACTACAAGCCTCAAGAAAACTGCAATGGAGAACCTACTTACCAAAGATGTGTTATGCTTTGAAAGTTAACTTCCCCTTTCCCAAAAATCTGATTTGCATTACGTATGCTACAACCCAGTGATAAACTTTTTCTTATACCTTCTCCCACAGCCTGCAAAGATGCTGGATCTAGAATCTGCATGTTGTGTGTTCTCAATACTCTCTACTGGTGCCAAAGTACCAACCAACAAAAACCCAAACATGTAACAGAATGCACAGAATGAAGATTAAAGAAAACACAGGGAGATAGGGAGCTACAGGATCAAGAATCAAAAGACAACATAAAGCAGAAGAGAAAGGTAATGAGAAGAAAGAGATAAGAATTCTAACTGAATTCACAGCAAGTCACCTACTCATTATAAATCTTTAGCCACTGCAGACTTACATGGGGTAAATTCAAGTGAGCAAGACAGATATTTGGGAAGTGGCATTTCTACCATTGAGTTCAAACTAGTAAAATAGTGGCCACATCCAGAATTTTAAAATGTTTGTTTAAAGTGAAGTTTGGTAACAGTTATGGTGTAAGAATGTTAGTGAGAATTCATGAAGTAACTGTTCCAAGTGAAGTTGGATGATTTAGTTTGGGCAGAAGTGGTGTAAAACTGAAATTCTGAAGAAAGAAGGAAACATTAAGAAAATCGTTCTGGAGCAAGAATACCACTTTACCACTTAAGTGTCTTATAAATTACACATCTAGAAGCCAGTTAAGTATGACTGGTTTTGTTCATTTGTTTATTTCGCTAGAATTCTCTTCCCATTTAAAAAGTGACAGTTACATAAGAGACCAACCATTCAAGTCTTCCCCTCAAAAAAAGACTCTAAACTATTTGAATATAAAAACAAGTGGTTTTCAAAGTTTCTCCAAAGTTCAGGAATTTTGAAAACCGTGATCCATTGATATTTTATACTTTGTAAAATCCACACTTCCACAGGCATAGAATCACAGCATAAAAAAGTTCCCTTAAACTCTAGGCCATCGTATATTTTCCTTAATTTCCACTTAAACACTTGGTAATTCCTCCTCAGCTCTGCATTCTGTAAATCCTAATTTTCAGAAAAGGTTCACTTTTAGTAACTCAGGTTATTTTCAAGAAGCTCCAACCCATTCATTTTCAACAGTAATATAGATATCTAATGTAGCTGAATTTGAAAAATACTCCCACCTAACAGCTGCTGTCAAACACAATATTTTACCTGAGTGAGCGCAGTTGCTCTGTTCTCACTAGGAAACAGTGGTGGATCTTCTCCAACCTGGAAATCAAAGTACACAGTTTTGTGTGTGAAAGTAGAGAACTCATTACTGAAGCAGAATTTGTATGTTCCATTTCTGGATGCAGTAAATGTGAAACTATCATATTGTTTCTTCATCTCTTTGTATAATACAGCACCATCAGGACCTTCCAACTGACAGTCAACATCATAATGACCTCCAGTGATCACCTGAAAACAACAAGAAATTGTCTTAAGCAGAACAGACATTCAATCAGCACTTCCCCAACCAGCACTTCCAATTGTTTGATCTGACAAATGTTTTAAAATAAAATGCATTAATTTAAAAATCTTTCAGTATGAGTTTGCAAAAATTCTCATCCTACGGAAGGCTCACAGAACAATTCAAAATAAGGTATTATATATTGAGGATATGTAATGTCAACTATGTTTTCTAACAGTTTATGAAGGAAGCTTTAGTTACTGGTACTACATCAAAGGTTAGAGTAGATGAAATTTGATGGGGAAAAGACTGTGATAAATCAGTAATTCACTATATCCACAAGCCCATCCATGCAATTCATTCAGCAAGTCGAGACTGCCAAAATGCAATAAAACAGCTCCTTTACGTATGGCCTAAACTAACTAGCCTATTAGGTCAAGCTGCTTTATATTGCAGGAATGGCATATGTCTAGTAGAACAGGTATTACAGCCTGGCTCATTTTCATATGTGCACATCAACAAAATTCTAGAGGTTCTGCTGCCTCACTCCTGCACAATTAATGATGGTATTTCTTTCCAACACCAGCACATTCAGATTATGCCTACAAGCAACTCAAAACTTCATATGATTGTCTCAGGTATTCCTAGCTTTTGATTATTGTTGGTCTATAGCACGTTGTTCTGCAGAATCAGACTAGCTATCCTATCTCTATAGCAAGAGCAATTAGGTATTCACATCTTACTATTCTGAGTTAAATTTAATCCTTGCTCCAAACTTCTTGCCTTTAAGATAAGGCATCCTGAAGGATGAAGAAACTTCTATCCAAAGGCACAGCCCTTTTTATATGCATACAACAGCTTTCTAAAATAGTAGACATTTTATTTGAATTTTTAAAATATCTATTCAAACATATAATGCTATAAAGATTTATTCAGAGGTGCCAAGCACCAGAAGCAGCACCTCATATAGGCTGTTTGCATAACCTAGTTTGAGTGCCCACCAATTTATATAGGTATTAAGTTATTAAAACTCTAATATTAACAGTAAAAGTGAAATAACAAGAGATTCCCCGGGGGCCGAGGGAAGCAAGGAGTACCTGAAACTCGAGTGTGCACTTAGTGCCCCGGACAATCTCCTCATAGAAGCATTGCTTGGCGTTGTCAGGCAGCTCAAAAGTGATCTCAGAGGCCCGTGCCGCGTAGGCCACCAGCAGCAGCGTCAGCCACCCCCACGGTCCCGCGCTTCCGGAGCCCCGTAACGGCATCACTCAGCGTGCAGAGGGGACTAACGATAACAGAGATTGAGCCGGGCGGAAAGAGGACAGCCCCGCGTCAGAGGTCAGCAGGCGCGGAACCCAGAGGACGATATCTGCGGCGCCAACCAGTCACAACAGAGAAACCTAACTGAGCAAACGCACTGCACACCCGAAAAAAAACACGGCACCTAGTACCGCCCTCATAGAAGCATTTCCGGGTGAGCCCCCATAGTTTTATAGACGTGGTGTTCAGCGTGGAAGGGAACACTCCTCGCCTCTTTCGCGCGCGGCTGCGCGTTTGCTGCCTAGCAACGGTTGCCAGGGAGCATGACGGCCCGACACTGCCGTGGGGCCCGGGCCTGGTCTCGGCCGTAACACTAGCGAGCCGAGGCGGTGTCTGCATTCACACAGACGACCCCTCGGCACCAGAGGTACCGTAGGCACACGCGTGAGGCCTGCTCATTCTGGCTTTGTGTTGAGGGGTGTTCAGATTACATAGCTAATTTACAGATATTTAGTTAAGTACTTACACGTAAGTCTCTAGAGAATTCTCCCCTCTGTCATACCTGCAAGGCACAGTCCAGGTTCCACAACGTATCAAAACTTTTGGCTCTATGTCTATTGTATGCAATTATCCAGGGGTTAAACTGTTTTCAAATTCCCTTGAGGCATGATTTAGAGCTGAAACAGTGGACTCTATTCTCCAAATGCAAGTGAAAAGTGTCTTAAGTACTCTCTGTATATCTTCGAGTTATTGAATACACAGGGTTGAGTTTCAGAGTTGGAGTTCAACTTCGTATGTCATTTAACATTCATTGCTCCGGAGAGATCAAAATTAAGTTCTGCTGATTAAAATGTTCACACTGACTGTGGGAATATCAGATTTAAGTTCTACTCCAGTAAATATTCAGTTATTTTTACAAAGTAAAACAGCTTCAGAAGAAGAAATCAGACATGACCCCTGTATTGATCCTGACTGAAACACCATTGTACATCGAGGAGTTAGTGATCCACATAATTGGTCACCTGATGTACTGGTTTTAGCTGGGATAGAGTTAACTTTCTTAATAGTAGCTTGTATGGTCTTATGTTTTGGATTTGTGATGAAAACAGTGTTGATAACACACCAATGTTTTAGCTATTGTTGAATAGGGCATCAAGGCTTTTAGTGCTTCTCACGCTGCCCTGCCAGCGAGNNTCTTGGGTTTGTTTGTATTTGTTGGGGTTTTTTTCTTCCTTTTTTTTTCTTATCAAACTGTCTTTATGAGTTTTTACCCTTTTACCCTTCCAATTATCCCCCCATCACACTGTGGGGAGAGTGAGCAAGCAATTGTGTGGTGCTTAGCTGCCTATTGGGCTTAAACCACAACACCTGAGTAGGCCCAGGCCTGTGCTCTGCTGTGCTGCACATACAGCTTGGTCTTGTGTTGTGCTTCTCAAATTCCTTGGCCTCAGGATAAACTCAGCCAGTTCACTGTAACAGAGGAGCCTGAAGGCAGCTCCCACTTGGTACTGGTGATTATGCCACCTGTGTGTCCTTGCCTTTAACAGTGCAGCAAGAAGTTCTCATGAGAACATCCTTTCTATTTGACAGTAGAAATTATGAAAAGAGTTGTTTCCTTGTAAGAAAGTCCTATAATGACTTGAACGACCACAATGGGGTAACCCTCCAATGGATGGGATCTGCATGGCTCCCTGATTGGAGGCCTTGGAACTTGAGGTTCCCAGCATCTAAAGGGATGCAAGATTATCTATACTATTCTCTCCTTCTCTATAGTGTTAGCTTTAATAATTAGCTTTTTAAATGATACTTTACAGAGTCTGAGTGCTTTTCTTTCTGGGATCATAATGGACCAGCACTTCCTGGTGCAAAACAACTCCCATCGGTGTATTTCTTTTCTTGTTGAAATCAGGCAGAGCAGGGAAATGGGAAAACTGATATCCAATCTCCCAGGTGAGAGAATGAACCTGAAATTGGGGTAGGGCTGACCTGTGATGGGTTGACTCTGGGTCAGTCATTAAGCACCCACCCAGATACTTGCCCCTGCAGGAGGATGTGGGACAGAATCAGAATAGCAAATGTGAGAAAACTCATGGGTCAAGATAAAGACAGTTTAATGAGTGAGGCAAAGCTGTGCGTGCAAGCAAAGAAAAATAAAGGTTTCATTCAGTACTTTTCGTTGGCAGGCAAATGAACCTCTTGAAAAGAAGGGCCTTACCACACATAATGGTTACTTGGGAAGGCAAACACCATAACCACAAATGCCCCTATAAGTGTATGTGGAAGGGAAACAATAAACAAAACATACAGAGACACAGAACTGACAAAACAAACATGGAGACAATGACAAGAAACAAGCCTGCCACTCATACTAATTGATGGGCTATCAGGAAACTACAGGCACCACGTCCAGGAAGATCAACCTGGACTTTGCAATTGGTAAGATTGTAAACCATATGGGATCATAGACTGGGAGGGATGATGGAATCCATAGAGCTGTACAAACCCATGTGGGGATGTGGTGGGTTGACCTTGGCTGGCCGCCAGGTGCCCACCAAGCTGCTCTATCACTCCCCCTTCTCAGCAGGACAGGGGGAGAAAATACGACAAAATGCCCATGGGTCAAGATAAGGACAGGGAGATCACTCACTAATTACCATCATGGGCAAAACAGGCTCAACTCGGGGGAATAAATTTATTACCAATCAAATCAGAGTAGGATAATGAGAAATAAGAACAAATCTAAAAACACCTTCCCCCCATGCCTCCCTTCTTCCCAGGTTCAGCTTCATTCCTGATTTCTCTACCTCTTCCCCCGAAGCAGCACAGGAAGACAAAGAAAGGGGGTTGCAGTCAGTTCGTTACGCTATGTCTCTGCCAATCCTCATGCTCTTCTGCTCCAGCATGGAGTCCCACCCACGGGAGACAGTCCTCCATGAACTTCTCCAATGTGGGTCCTTCCCACAGGCTGAAGTTCTTCAAGAACTGCTCCAGCATGGGTCCTTTCCATGGGGTACTGTTGCGTTAAAGGGCAAAGTAATTTGGCAGAAAATAAACCCCCTTGTGTTC
>VZSZ01001558.1:1003442-1024448 GCA_013398815.1 Ibidorhyncha struthersii | reverse complement strand
CCCTTCCAACCCTGACTATTCTGTGATTCTGTAATCTCTGACAAACCATCAGGATAGTCTGAGAACCACCTATGGAGCTGACCTATCAAAATTTCCCCGAAGGATCAAAAATGCAATGCTACTTGCATCACTTGGTTCACGATGTGTGCATTACAGGGTTAGCTTGCTGACAGATCAAGAAGGCTACAAGTTTCAGAAGCCTTGTAATAGTTCTCACTGATATTCACATGCAAGGGGAAAAGTGGCTGCAAGGTTTACTGCTTGGAATTTCTGCTACAAAGTTAAACACTTTTTGACCTGGTACATAACACTATTACCATAAATTCTGTTGATCTGAACTGGACTACCTGGGTTGCCATTCTCCTGCTGCAGGTTCTCATCTCTCAATTACATAAGCACTGGTATTCATAAAAATCACGTGCATAAAACCAGATCAGATACTTTGGTTGAAAACTAATCCATTTTTTTTAAGTTTACAGAAAAATTAAGCACAAAAACAACTGAACAGCAGTTGGAATGTTAAATAAATAGAAATGAGATGCAACTAAAACTTACCGCTGTTCTTCAAGATTTCAAGCACCTGTATCAGAACATCTGGTTGACTCATCTAAAACGACAGAATTAGAGCAGGTTACATTATTCAGAGTAACCTATTTTATTTTACAGTTTGTTTAAAAGTACCTAGATTGCACAACTAGTAACACTATGTTCTTTCATAAAAGTGAAATCATGTGTCAGTATTAATGAAAAAGTTAACTGTATCTGTCTGCGCCATGAAACCAGGTACTAGAAAACTTATTAGACAGCTTTCTTTTAGCCTACAGCTTTTTTAGTTAATACTTCTGTTCTAGTTCTGTATTAACAGACTCCATGAAGTTAAAACAAAATACTTGCCCTACATTCAACAATTTAAACGCCAACATATGGCATCAGAAACCCACAATAGCAAAGAATTTAATGTCAGTACTTTCCCAAGGGTTTTTAAAGATTATAATTTTTACATGTGTTTCAATTTCTCCCCAGAAATCAATTTAAGTGGTGTTTCAATAATAAGGTGTAAATAGTTCAAAGAAAAGCTAAATATTAGCACTACCTTTGAGCCTTTGTGAAAAGTGACATGGTACACTCCACATGCAATTGTTTGAGAAACGGCTCAGTTTTGCTTCCTAACTGCAGTTATCATTTCAAAATGTTATGTGTAAGCACATACCCAAAACAGGTACCTTGAATTCCACTGGAACACACACAGTCAAAAAAAGAGCAAGTTCAGCAGTTGTGTCTCTAACAAGAATGTGCTGCTAACACCACACACTAAACATGAACCAACAACTTCAGCGTTTAAAGATAAATTATACTGCTCTGCAGGAATTCTGTACCACAGTAAACTGGGATGTGACATCTACTTGCAAGTGACTAAAACATAAAAGGAAAAATGCCACTTTTAGCCCCACCTTTGGAGGGGGAGAAACGAAGACCTACAAGATTTTACTGTCTGAATCATGACCACATAAAAGCACATTTATCCAGAGCCCGCTATTTTCATATTGCTGCAATGCTTACGCAAAAAATAAAATAAAATAAAATAAAATAAAATAAAATAAAATAAAATAAAATAAAATAAAATAGCATAAGATTGTTCAAATAAACAGAATTAAAAGTTATCTAATGAGCAATGAAAACTTTATCCTCCTGATTCATAGCACACCTGACACCCATCAAACATTATATGCTTTGTGCTATTCTAACACCATATGCCCCAATAAAAGACAAAGGCAATGAAGTAGAAATAAATGTTGATGAACTTGATTTAAAAAACATTCTTAGTTAATACAAGATATCTACGCACCTTAGGGGGGAATTTTATATCAATGTTAACATCGCTGGTCTTAAAAGCAAATCTAGTTAAACAGGAGCCATACATCCTCAGTGAACAGTCTGAAAGAGAGAGAAGTGTAACTATTTAACAGCTAGTAAAGAAATTATTCTTCAATGGACAACACATACCTTGCTTTAGATACTGTACCTCCCAAGTGGTACTCCCAAATTAATGAATATTGAACAACTTTCTCACTCCTGTGAAGACTAGTCACTTCCATAACACAGCATCACAGGAAAATGGTAATTCAAATAGTGTAATTGCCAAATGTCCAAAATTTTTCAAGGTGTTTTAAAGTATTTTTGCAATTCAGCATTAGTTTTGTTTGTTCTTAATAAAAAATTAAATATAGAATATAATAACTGTCACCATCTCAGTGCAGGATTTTAATTCACAGCTTTTGTTAACTACAGCTTGATTTCATTGTAGTTAGCCTATTATAAAATTCTGCGTTGCCTCGTATACTTTTGTCACAAAAAAAATTGTAGATGTGCTACAATCTGTTAATTACATCAGCAAGTTCCTATGCACTGCGAAACATGCATTTAATACCTAACTTCAATATAATCCAAGGCACAAAGTATATTACCTATTTAGTCTTTTCATAGTTGATACAGTTGCTTACCTGCAACAGATCTAAACTAATTAGAAAGTAACTATTCAGCAATAATATGAGAAATGTCATTCCACTCCATAAAAAGTAATTTAGCCCACTTCATGATACAATTTTTGTAGATGAAAACTGTCTTGTAATATATAATAGGGCTCTGACATATTTATGTTGGCTGAAAATTGAGACTATTCCCAATCCCGTCCAAATCCAACACCCTGCTCAAGCAGGGTCACCTACAGCAGGTTGCCCAGAACTGTGTCCAGTTGAGTCTTGAAAATCTTCAAGGATGGCGAGTCCACAACCTCCCTAGGCAACCTGCGCCAGTGTTCAACCAGCCTCACAGTGAAGAGGGTTTTTCTTGTATTTTTCTTAGTACCTTTATTTGTGTTCTGACCAAACTCTCTCAAACAGAACAACAACAAAGTAATTCTTAAAAGAGAAAGTAAGTCTTACACATACACAGCTCCAAACAAACCATTCTCTATTTTTCACTACTTAGAAACTAACCCTCTCAAAATGAATTTCTGTATGGTGATTAATAATAATCATAATAGTAGTAGTTGTAGTAACTACTTTCAATGGCTTTTCATAGTACTAAGAATTTTTGAGCTCACAGCTCAAGAGAAAATCATGCCAGGACATCCCATGTTCTCTACACTGTGCATGAATTAATTTTTTCCTAATTTACAATTTAGGAAAACACATTCACTAAAACACAGCAGGCCTTGAAAAGGGGAATAACAAATCGTCATTTACTACTACAGACTCCCCCTCCACTACTACAACACCTCTACATCAGCTCATCAGTCCAAACAAGTCAGCCAGCCAAGCAACACTAACATAGTAATTTTCACGAGTATGTATGTAAAAGTAATTATTTCCTTTGCTTTGTCTTATGCTAATGTACTATCAGTGGAAAACTCAATCATGTGTCAGAACAGAAGTTTGCACTAGGAGACATATGGCAATATTACAGAGCAAACAGATTAGGAAACCTCCACCCTACAAGCCCTTGTTCTATTCAGCACCTTATGTTTAAGCATATATTTAATATAGCTCTTAAAACTAAAGCTGATCATCCTGCAGCAAACAAAAAAAATTACAAATCTTTCTTACTACTTTATTTTTATAGAGCAAAAAAGAAAAAAGAAGGTATTTCTAAAATAGGAGGACAGTGTAGAATATCAACCCAGTTTCAATATAGATGAAATAAAAAGACTGAAAACTCATTTTTGTCAATACTACTTTCTTCTGTTCAGATTCACTGAAAAACAAACCATTGTTAACATAATGTCAACATTACCGTAGCTCCAAAAATCAGCTTTCAAACTCCCAGTGTACTAACTATAGGAGATGATGGGAAATCAATGCAGAAGCAAATGCCAAAGATTATCTTATTGTTATATTATTTTATTTTCCAACAGTAGTATAAATCGGATTTGAATGTTTAACATGTCCTATTGAAGTAACATACTGTACTTCTGAAGGGGGAGCGGGGTGAAGACTACCATTCAACTTATCCAGACAATTTTTACAAACTTTATTAAAGCACTGAACTTTACTGACCCACTGAAGAAAAAAAAAAAAAAAAGGATTAAGCATTTAACTTACTCAGACTTTTTTTTTTAATTATTCTTATTTTTAATCAACATAAAGTATTCAATCAAGAAGACGACAGATAAGGTATGATATTTATACCTGGTTTAGTAAATGTAATGTTTAGACCTGTTTTAAGACAATTCAAGAGACTTTGGGAAGCTATAGTTGATCTCAAAGTACACCTCTCCCATTTTAGGGCCCATTAACAGTAATATAAATGAGAAGAAATATCTGATAAACAATAACCCTTGTTGATTTTAATGACTTGTTTTAATGAACAGTTACTGATTAGTACCTGCAGATATTTCAGATCACAATTAAGTACTGAAAATGTCTCATATTCTTACGAAAATTACTCATAGCTGAGGTCTAATTTTTTTTCCTAAAACTGTTTTAAAAAAAGAATTGCCTCATGCAACTTTTATCTGCCAGGAAGATGTTATAAACAACTGAAGGACCAGTAGGGAAAAAAAAATACATTTCAAACTCCTTCTCATTTCCCCTCCTGCTATATTTATATTAGTTTAATTAAGTGTAGTTGGAAGAAAAAAAAATCTCTACTGTAACAGCCCCAGATACTCAGTAACACTAGGTAAGGTATAAGTGGAAAGGTTTGTAGGAGTAGACCCTGAGGGAGATCCTCAGTGGCTGAGGCTTTAAACATGACCAGGAAGGAAATATTTCACGCCCTGGAAATTTCCAAGCTTCATCAGAAATCATCACTTTGAAGAGGACCAAGAGCTTCAACAAACACATACCAGAAAGAAGCAAAAAGGAGCACAATCATGTTTTCCTCTTTTTGTAGGTTTGTTAGTTCCTTTTAAATCAACTACTAGTCTGTATTAAAATGCCTGTACATTTTAATTTTGTATAATATACAGATAATTTAACCCCAAATGCATTAATTCACCATTAATGAAGGTATCTAAATCTGTGCAAAAATGAAAAATTTTCACCTAAAGAAAATGGAGAATTACTATGAATACCTGGTAAGGGCTGTTGAATAATTTTCTCCATCTCGTTTACAATTTCTTGACGAATTCTGAAGTCATCATCTGATATGCCTTGTTCATTTGCTGCCTCAATGAGTGTAAAACTCAGAGCAGCCAACTGTGCAGAAGAGGGGGGTGGAAGGGCACGCAGCTCATTTTCTTCTTGTTTTTCCTG
This sequence comes from Ibidorhyncha struthersii, assembly GCA_013398815.1. Taxonomy (NCBI): domain Eukaryota; kingdom Metazoa; phylum Chordata; class Aves; order Charadriiformes; family Charadriidae; genus Ibidorhyncha; species Ibidorhyncha struthersii. The sequence continues at coordinate 1,019,193 of VZSZ01001558.1, read as the reverse complement.
AATAATTGTTGGATGATAAAAGTAAAAACTAATGTTTTAAGAGAAAAAGGTTATCTCATACTATTGCATGATACTAGAACGTATTGTTTGCTGTTTGTGTTCTTCTATTTACACGGTGTCCTGACCAAACACTTTCAAAGGTAGGAACTCTGTCCAGTCTAACTGGCAAATGTACTAGTGTGGCCCACAGAATGACAGTAGATGCTCAGTGTTTAAAAGAGAACATGTTGTTTCACAGCTGGCAACCGGGGAGGAAATCTGCTGTGTTACATTCCTGAACCACATTTTCTGACAGTTCTGAAACAGAATTAATCTGAGGAAATGAAAAGCTGTAATTGTCCCTACATAATAAAAGTAACTGAGCTGAGAGTCACACATTTTTTCAGAGTGGATTGTAGTTGAAGGAAAGATATGAGAGGCAGAAAAAAGTATTCCTTGCTCCAAGAAATTTGGTGAGTTGAGTCCCACTGCTGCCTAAACAGCTGGTGCCAGAAAGTGCTATTTTTAGTGCATCAAATTATAATCAATTTAACCCAACAGCAAGAAATACATCAGATGCATCAAGTAATTTGGGAGTAAGTACAACAATCACTTGTTTCACAAATTCATCAACTAAATGCAATATGTGACTGACAACAGAAATAAATAATAACCAGAAAATAATTATGCACTAAGAAAACAGAGTCCAGTATGAAAATGTTTGGTTAGTTCTAGGCTGCATCTCTCAAGTCTTCTGTTCCTATTTGAACAAATTTAGCATAAGAAGGAGTATGTGCATTCTCAAGGGCTGTGGTTTTTTTAATGTCACTGCTATAGGGTTTTTCTTGAGTGGGAAAGCCACAGCTGCTGCTAAGCTTATTTGATAGTCCTGTATCTCATAGTTAGAGCTGTAAGTAGGTATATTTATGAAGTCACATTTAGACAGTTACATACCTCTTATCACTGTAATGTGGCACACAACATAAAGCTATTTGAAGGCAAGTGTTGAAAACTGAAACCACTCCCTGCCCTCTAGCATTTTGACTCAGTGGTAAAGAAACCTAATTCCTCAATTCTTATCTCCGTGCCCAGATGAAAAGCATGGTATGAAAGCGTTTCCATATCAAACATGGGGCTGGTTTGTTGCCGTTTTATTACATTTTTGTTCCATGATGCAATTTAGCAGACAGCAAGAGAACCAGAATCCTTTACAAATAACTCAACATAATACAAAAATGTTACTTTCTGAGATGTAATGGATTTATGACATTCAGAGTTTTCCAGGACATGGCTTGCATATATGATAGAATTAAAGCATTAATTACAAACAGACGTATGGTAAAAAACACATGGAAACGGGAGTAAGTAATTGACTGAATTCTGGGGAATTCAGTAGGAGGAGGAGTAATTTTAACCATCTGAATCACAAAACCCTACATATTGGAGAATTTGTAGCTCTTCATCAGCATTTACAAAAAGGGTTGGCAAGAAAATCTGTGCACCTTTTATTGGATTTCATGCTTGTAACAGTCCTTTAAATTAAAGCAAACAGTAACACCATGGTATCTGATAAGGAAACTGTTTATCTCTTTGAAAGCCTTAGAACTGTTTTTCATATTAGACACATACATAAACCCAGGGAGAGGATGAATGACTCAGGAACTGAATTCCTCCCTATTTTAACTCTCTTTTTTTAGTCTAGAAATACTATCCACTCCACTCAGCCATCACAGAAAGGATGTAGATAAAAACTTCACAAATCAGACAAAAGAGAAAAAATAGAAAAAAATGACATCCCCAACCCCACCTCCAGTCCCTGCTACCAACGATATTCTTTTTGGAAGAAACAGAAAAACTCAATACGTTTCTCACCTAAGTTACCTTCCATTCTGTTACTAAAAGTATGATGAACTGCCCACTACTCAGAGACACTAATTCAAAAGCAAAATATTCTTTCCTCTCTGCCTGGACAGATCATCAAGCCCTTCCTCTCAAGCAGAAAACGAGCAACAGAAATTTGTGGATCTCTGCTCAGCACACAAACTTTCACCTAAATGAAGATGACGAAAGAAAACATACCACATTAAAAAAATCTTTAAAAAAAAAAACTTTAAAAAAGGGGAAAAAAATAAAAAATCAGTCAAAATTTTGGTAACTTACCATTATATTTTTCTTATGACGTTTTTCTTTAATATGCTTGTGAGCTCCCTGGATATTTTCAATGTGAACTAAGCAGAGCTTGCATAGATACTGACAGTTGGTGTATTCTGGGGAGCGCTGAGGAAAAATGGCCATAGATTAAAAGAAAATGTTTCTGCCAATAGTGTCTAAAAAAACTCAGTTCTTTGAATAACAACTTGTATTTAACAATTATGTAACACTCGTAATGTCAAGGTGCTTTGCAAACATTAAGTAATCTTCAAAAAACACAGTGGAAATGGATTTTTACCCATATGACAAGTAGGGAAAGTGAGGAAAGGATGTGAGATGACTTGAATATCACACTTCTCAGTAAATTTTAGTGAGGCAAGATTAAGACTGAAGAGTTTATGCCTCTTAAGGCTGACCTAAAGGCCAGTAAGCCATTCCTTTGTCAGCTCAAGCTTTTAATAACTATGGATTTATTAAATCTCAGCATCTATCCTCCTTTCTCTGACGAGAAAATGGGAAGTATTCATCATATTATCTACTATACATGTTATGACAGATGGTGTTGTTGTTTGGCTAGCATATTCACAGCGTACTGTGCAAGTACTGCATTTTTTGTTCTATTAAAAAGGGTGCGGCTGGCCAACAAGGAGGAAGATAGCCGGTTTCTGGCTTACTAATGACTGACGATACACTGAATAAGGTGGGATCCTCTGACGAGGGGTAAGATTATTCCATTTTCATAAATAATTTGGGATGCCCAGAATTGGAGAAATATGCAGAACAAGCACCTTTTTGTACAGAGAGATATACAAAATTGGGAGAGATGGAGTACACAAATGGAGAGCTGCCACCTGGGAGACCACTGAGAGTCTGAAAGAAGCAGCCAAGCCTCAGGAGATGATGGGGGATGGAAATCACTATTTTCCCAGGGTCCAAGAGAGAATACTGTGGTATTTATTCAACCAGGAAACCGCCAAGAACTACTAGACTAAAAGGCAGAAAGGACCACCTCTGCAAAGATGAGGGGTTATTCGCAAATACTCCACTTTAATCTGTCTCATCCTGCAGTTGTATTTTCTTGCTCTAATAAAACACAGCTATAGAGATTGGAAACCTTTTGATATGCTCACTGCAAAGACAAAAGGGAGCCAGCAAATGTCTTAGTTTTCCTCCAGACTTGTTAGCATTTTTCCAATAACTGTTATCATATAACTGGGAGAGAAAAAAACCTATTTAACATTTTCATCCTAGTTCTAATACATCTGTATTTACTAAAACCGAAAAGTATACTGAAAACACCAGATGTTTAAACAGTGACATAACAGTGAATGAACAGAGAACAGCATTTTAAGACACTAAGGTGGACTATAGATCAGTTAAACAAATTTGACTTACTATACGGAAACCTAAACCACTGCTAAATTTGGGCAAGTTTTTCCACTTACTGAGTCTAATCTTTTGCTTTTGGAAAAAAAAAAGTGTGATACTCTCCAACTGTAGGGTAAATATAACTTTAAAATACATGGTCATTATGCTTTTATTACTAATTCTCTTCATCCTTATTTCCTATGAGACAGACACCTAGTAAGATGAAATTAAACATCCATTTGGTAAACAACTTACAGTTACACTTGGCTAGCTTGGAAGATTCAAGTATTCAATACCTGATGATTAAAGTAGATCGAAAATATTTTACCACTCTTCTAAAACTGAATGAATATCAGCAATGATAATATTTTTAAAAATTGGGTATTTCTTTACAATACTGGTCTGCAGTATTTATGTCAACAGATGTTGCCAGAAAGGTTGAATCATGTAATGCCTTTTACTTTGCCTTTATTGTAAAGCCTTTTTTAATCATCTAGTTATGGTTAACACCAATGAAAGGGGCAAGAACTCAAAATAGCAACACCAACAAAAGCTACAGACTACTACTTAAGTAAGACAGATGCATCGAAACAAACCAGGCCCCATGAAATTTGTGCTTGGATATTCAGGGAGCTAATCCATCTCAGAGCCAGTTGTATTTTAAAAACTCACAGAGAATGGAAGGTTCTAGATGACTAGGAAAGAGAAACTTAAAAATATCTTTAAAAGGCTAAAGAGGATGAGCCAAGAAATTAAGAAACCAGTCAGAATTAACACCCAGAAAAATGATGTAATAAATTAAGATATTAATAAGCATGTAAAACCAGGTCATAGGTGACAAACGGATCTACTATAAGCAAATTGCACTAAAACGATTTGAGGGTTCCTTTTTTAAAGACAAAATCATAGGACTTGAAGAAGCAGCAACAGATGTTGTATCTTGAAGGTTTTGTCACTTGTCACAGTATCAGTCTCAAAAGAGACCACAAATACTATCTAAATAAAGAACTGAGATGGGAGCAAAACTACTCGGAAAACTGCCCTCGGAGCACATATACCTGGACTGGTTCACCACCAGTCTAAAAGCATGTGATGAGTATTTTTCAACAGGGGTCCTTTTGGGGTCAGAAACATTCATATTTTCATTGAAAACTTAGGAAATGCAATAGAAATGCAATGCTGACTACAAACGCGAAAGATACCAAGTTGGGAGAGGTTACAGAAGACATAAGATGACAAAAATTCACTGATCACAAAAAACTAAAGAAATGGAATAAATAAGCTGCAATCAAGTAATATCAAAATAAAGGTTAATTCCTCCTTAAGTATTATCAACTGCAAAAAATGCAGGACTAGGAATACCTGATTGGGCATTTCTTAAGAAAAGGGTATGGGGAACGCTGCTGGTCAAACTACAAGGCAACATCCTACTGCTACCTGCTAAAAAAGCAAATATCCTAAACACAAATGCTGTATTTCAGACAGATGGAGCCAGCTTTCCTCTTTATATGTAAGACCTCTGCTGAAATTGCACGTCCAATTTTGGATACCAGTATCCATATGGTACAGTGGACGACTACGTAAAAGCAACAAGAATGAACCAGTGACTAAAAACCCCCTAAGACAGAAGAACAAAGACTGAGCCTAAGGAAGATAAGACTGCAGGAATGGTAATGATATTCAAATGTGTAGAAAGTTGCTGGAAATATAAAGTAATAAACTTAAGTTTATTTTCCTAGACAATGTGTGAGGGATTAAAATGTTGCAAGAGACACTTACATTAGACATTAAGAAAAGCTTCTGGGTTACCTATACTGTCTTTGAAATTTGTTTCTCTGGAGATAGTATTAAGAACACTTTAGACGAATATTTTTAAGGAGTCATCTTCAATATAGGTGACTCGGACTGGTGGAAGCTAATATACTGAAGATAGCGCAAGGTTCGTTTTGATCCTGTATTCTGAGTTTCCAGGTAATCAGACTTTCTAGAAAATCTTAGGTAAGTAATGGAACTGTAAACCCTTAGGTCTGTAGAATTAAAAAATATGGTTCTACAAAGGCTACATGTGCCACAAAAGGAACACTAAGTTTTCAGTCTACCTCATCTACCATGATGAATGACCAGTCAACTACTAGGGGTAGTATCTTACATCACTCATGTATTTCACTATAAAGAAGAAAGAAACAGAGGCAACAGACTTTAGTAGAAATACCACCCAACCAGAAATATGGTGAAGATAATGAAAGAAGACACCCGTTTTCTTTTTTATCTGATCAACCTACTTTTTCAAGTCGGGAGATATAATCTCTTTCCAGACGTTCTTCAGCTTGTTTCAATCCTAGTTGCTGTTCAGCTGTCAGATTAGATTCATCAATAACAGCAGTGTTTTCTAAATAATCAGCTTCCAAACTATGTTCTTTAGTTGATTCAGAATTCTTTATTTTACCTATAGAAAGAAATAGTTATTTTCTTCAGAGTAACTCAAGGAGAGGAAAAGTAAAGTACAAAGCAGTTAAGAGCGTCTCACTAAGGAGCTGGACACAAGTTAGAGCTATGCTCCAGTTTTTTGTCCAAAGGCTGGCCAAAATCATCTTAGATGTTAGAATCTTTGCAGTATGTTAACCAGTATTTTGGAAAGACTTCAGAGACTAGTCTGCTACTAAGATTGTTACCAAAAAGAGGAAAAAAAAAAAGGTAGATTCATTTTGTGTTTCAGTCATAACTTCACAGTCTGTTAAGCTATTCAAGGCAAGAAAGTTTTTTTTTTTTGTTATGCAGAACAGAGTACGTGAGATCCTGATGCTCTACTATAACAGAAATAAGAAATATTAGGCTTAAAATTTTTCACACAGTGCATTTTCTTAAGGAAATAGTCATAGAATTGCCTTGAAGACATTCACCCAAAAGATCTTACAGAGCCAGGCATCAGGCATTTCAAGCCCTCAATTTATAAGGCTGCTGGAGCTGCATCTGAACACACCACACCACCTTGCCACCCACGACTAGCAACCATGGAGCTCTGGAATGCTGCTACTCACAAACATGCAGGTCAATTCCAAAAGGCCAGTTCCTGCAGATGCCTATGAATTGTTCATAGTCCACTAATTTGTACAAACATCTACATCTTAAATTATTCCACTAGTTTTTACATCACCAAAAGTGAGAGTTATTTGTGTTGGTTGTTTTTTTCTTTTTTTCTTTCCTTTCAATCTGTGCCCCCAGATTAACTAGGAATCAAAACGGAGCAAGTTTTCAAGTCCTGGTTTCTCAGTGACAGATGGTCCGTACAGTACATGATGGTGGTCTACAAAGACCTGACTGACCACAGGATGCTGCCATTTCAACTTGTTTCTCCTGTTGAATTTTATTAAGATAGCTAAAAGAATATGCACTTTAATATTTTCCTAGTATTTCCATACAAGCAACTGCTGTAGCTGTTGTAATAGTGGGAAATACTTCAAATAGGAGGTCTGCACTGGCGCACCGTCTTAAAACAGCATTTTTATTAGAAAAAACATGCATTTTAAGAAAGTGTCACAAATCCTAAACTAAGGTGTTAACCTGAAGTGAGAGAAAGTCTGATCCATATATTTAATTCTGAAATTGAAAAGTATGTATAAGAATTGAATACTCGTAAGGGTAACCACTGATGGATGGTATGTGTTCCAGAGCTCCCTAAATTAAAAAGCCATCTGCCAAAACATATTTTAAACATTTTTAGTAACAAAAAGAGCATGGCAATCACAGAAAAAAAGGTAAATGTTTTCCCCCTAACTATAAAAAAAGCCCAACTTTTCTTGCACATTTTTCCACTGATCTTTCTGAAAAGCAGTAATAGCTGGCATTTCCATAAGCAGCAATATTATTATGAAGGGTTCTCCCCTCCCAAGACATTATATTCACAAAATTGCCTGAAACCCACGCACACTAAGCATCTTGCAAAGATGTTTAGGTCTTAGGCATGAGAAAAAAGGACAGCTACTATCATAGTCTCGTATTCTCTAAGTAATATGCTTGTATTAATTGTACATTCTCTCTAAATGCAATCAGCAACTTACAACATGTGAAAAAAATACACAAACAGAAACATTTCAAAGCCCATTTCAGATAGTTAACAGTTTTACCAGAAGAAAAATGAATAAAGTAGTGTTGAATAATACTCACTGAAGTCATCAGACTTATGTTCCATTTTCCTTTGATCTGAAGCAGTCTTACCAGGATCACCAGTCTGATCAACACTAATCTTCAAAGTATGAACTCCCAGTGGATTTTCCAACACCAGTTTCCCTTTCTGTGCAGCTGTTAAGCTTTCCATACTGACCCCATTCCCTGAAACATGGGAGCCTGGAAAGTTTTCTCCCACTGGTTGAGTTTTTGCCTGTTTCAGGTTTTCCACTGCTGATGATAAATTAGAAAATTTTTTTGCTTTTCCATGACTTCGATCCTGAACGTTTGACCCCATATCTTTAGTTCCAGGAATACAGCTATTTACTTTGCATGATTTATTTTCTCCTTGTTTTTCAGAAGAAACATCATTTTGTTTACTTTTTTTGCTGCTATTCCCACTTGGAGAACTTCTCCCAACATCCTTCACAGATTTGTCATTTCTATTATGTTTATAATTTTGATTATTTGTAACTTTGACTGCTTTGCCTTCCTCACAGACAAGACGGACAGACTTCCTTGGGTCATGATTTCCATTCTTTGAGCTCTTGGCCTCTTCCATTATAGTGAAGACCTGCTTCTCCTGTCTCTTGAGACCACTTGAAGTGCAATTCTTCAGCAATTTGCAGTTGATTTTAAATCCACTGTGCAGGCAAGGATCGTAGCTGATTGTCTACTGAAGAAATAATGACAGACATTTTTATACTGAAGGAAAAATATCAAAGCTCTATGTAGACAATGCATTAACATAAACCTCTCTAAAGAAAAGTGTAAACTACAAATTATTATAGGAAGGATGTTCTCCCCACAGGCATAAGTGAATTTTCATAATACATTCTGTATTAAAGTATAACTCATGAAAAATTTTATCATCTTGACTTCTGTTTAAAAGAGGAGGAGATATGAAAAGATGAAAAATGGCAGAACATGGTAAAAAACACTCAGCGATAAACCTGCCAACAGCTTGCTTTTTTCTTCCCTTCCTATTTTTGGCTTTCTGAAAAAAACAAGAACCAAGATGTCTACAACTACACTGGAAAAAAAATAAAAAAAGAAAAAATTTAACACATCTAAAAAATACCACTCAATAAGGAAAGCACTCAAATTAACCACTAGAGAAAACTAATTCAGTTTCCAGCAAGTAAGCTGCATTTTATTAACTGATTTTAAAAAAAAAAAAGTATTTAGAGATATAGCTCAAACTATGAATAATAAACCGGACCTATCACCTGTATCCATAGGTACTTAAGCATGTTTCTGACACATACAATTCTCATACAAAGTTAACTGCCATCAATTAAATAATATTTTGCTTAGCTAAAAAAAAAAAAACAAAACACAAATAGTAAATATTTTGTTTAGTTGCAGATTAACTTTACTTGTCTAAACCTGAGTCCTTTAGCTGGTAAATCATCTGAGCTTTATGTTGGAGACAACTCAAAGATTATTTTTCCAATGAGAAGCTAAGCATGAATAAGTGGGTTTGTTTGTAAGAAGTTACTCTTACTAAAACAGAAAATGAAGGGGGAATCCGTAACAAGAACTTGGATTTACTTTATTTTTAATAACCTTGAGATAGGAATAAAAAAATATGTGAATGACGTATTAGACACAGAAGAAAATACATTTTATAAAAAATATAGCAAGATATAAGAGTTTGGAATACAGAGTTTATTTCTTTCCTGTCTACCTACATATTTGGCAGGTAAAAGCATAATCCATGGGAACTTCTGGGTTTTAGAGAACCCATCAAATTAAGTAGCTTATCACTTAGTGAAGAAATGGAATAATAGAAAAGTCAATGAATTACAACTATTAGAAGTATCACAATGTACTTTGTACTTAAATAATAAGAACCAGAAGGAAGGATCAGATTAAAATGTCTGGTTAAAAAAATATTATGAATATTATCAGTATAAAGGTCAGTATATTTTTTTTCAGACTACATAATGTAGTTACTATCTCTCTCACACTTTAAAGAGACACAAATCAGAAAATACTTCAGGACACAAAGCACACACTTAATATATTAATGCTTAATGGTTATCTTAAGCCTCTACTGACATCATTGAAAATACACATTGTCTTTCAAAAATTAAAACAACCCAACCAAACAAAACCCACAAGAACTTTCAGCATCAGTCAGCTGAAATGTCAGCATCAGTCTTCAGTAAAATATAAAAGAAAAAATATCTGTATTAATAAATTAATTCCAACAGCTAAGTATTTTATCTCACAAATATATTTAGTTAATATTACAACTATTTGCTATTAAACACTGATTACACCTTGCTCTTACTTCTAGACCAAAAGTCAAAGACCAAAAATAAAAAAGATTAAACAGTATTTGCCTTTGGATTACAGCCACTGTCTTTCCCATAGCAATTCTTATTAGCTCGGCAGCAGGAACTGCTGCCCACCTGCACTGGCATTCCTCAAGCCTCAGTGTGATAAGAAGAGCCCACGGTCCCCACAAATTGGCTAAATTATTCTAGCATCTGACCACCAGTACAAAGCACTGCTCTATAGACTGGTGACATGTTATTGCTATGTACAGGATGTTGCTATCTTTAAACTGTACTCTGCTGAGAAGTTTTTTGTATGTAACCAGAAGAGAAAGAAGAGTAAGATTTTTCAAGTTCTAAACTATTCCTTATGTTTTAGATGCTCAACNTCATTTCTGGTTCATTTCTGACATCCACACCACCCTTCAACTCTGGACTACAGCAACCGAGGCCGCACTTCCACGTTCACTGAAAAGCAGCGTATGTCGGCACCAACTCCAACAGAGGCAATCACACCCTCTCTCCAACCCCGGGTACTTACTCCCACTCCTCGGGCTGCTCCCTCCCTTGTGCAGTTCTGCAGTGAACAAAACCGGAAAACCAATCCAGCTTAACATAAAGCTGGCACAAGGGTGGAGAAGGAGCAGGAGCTGGTAATAAAAAACAACTAGTAGGGTGGGGACAACTTCTCTTGGCACCACTTCCAGCTTAAAGCTACCATGAAACTCCAGCATTGGAGGAAAAGTGGGGCTTCATTTTGCTCTGCTTTTTGTAACTGTCAAATTGTTAGATTCATATGTTGCAAGAAGGTTTTTAAAAAAATCCACAAAAAATTTACTGTAGACTGAAATAATTTGATCTTATCCATTCAATAAAATACACAGTTATATATTCAAAGAGAATATATAAGCTTTAATCACATGTACAAATGAGACGGGGAAAAAAACAACTAAGGAAACTGCTAATAAAAACTATCCTTATAACCCAGCTAATAAATTCAGTACTGTGATAATGTTACATATTAAGATAGTGAGGGCAATCAAATGCAAGTAGTTAAGGTTAAAAAGCACAGATATAGTCTTTATTCCTGAGAAATATGAATAAAGATAGCTCAGGAAATTTCCTAGACAAGAATATTTTGTACAAAAAAAGCTAAGAGTTCCACAATGAAATTCAGAATCTGAAATACAAGTGCAGTAATAATGTTGTTGTACTTTGGGATTTTTTTTTCTTTTTTCTTTCTTTTGCTTGTTAACATTGAAATGATTTAGCAAACAAAAAATAACCTAAACTGCTGTACAATACTCAATAGTAACCAAGCTAGCCATCTCACAAAGTACTGCAAAGTAAACCAACCAATGAAACTTAACATGTAAAACAAAAAAAAGAGACCACTACTAAACCAGAGACAGTCTCAAAAAGATCCTTCCTCCTCTGTCAGATATTGCCCATCTAAATGTGAGAGAAGGCAGGGAGGGGAATGGGAGGAGGAAAAGGTGTGCCTCCGAAAAGAACAACAGGGTTGGAAACAAAACACAAGAGTGGAGTGAATCAGTGCTGAGGTGGCACCTTTCTAGAAACCTGGATGGCATGTCTTATTCACAAGCTCAGGCTCATACCAAATTGCCAGACCTGGCATCAAAGAAGAATTTTCTTCCAGGCAGGCTGGCAACAAAAACAGAGTTTTTCACCTGCGTCTGCAAACTGGGGTATGATTCACCTGTTTAAATAATTTCAGCCTATTTCATTATTGGTGTTACAGGGGGCCTGGTTTCCCCTGCTCTCTGAAATTCAGCTCAAGTCCTGGCACTTTGTAGAAAAACAGTCTGGCTGAAATACAACAGCTTGAGGACAGACAAGATACCATCTGACCTCAAACTCTAGAAAATTATTAAGCTTATACATATCTACAACAATCAAATTAAAAATGTTTAAAATCAGCTTCAATTTCACTACTGTAGCATTCTAATTTTAGGCTCCCGAAACGAAGGAACAAGATCGTTTCACTTTCTTTTCTGCCAGTTTCTTTTGTTTCCTCCTTCTCTCAGACGAGCATTAGAAAATCCTGCATTGGAATTCAAAAACTCAGGGTAACGCTTACTTCCAAACAGGAAAAAAAACAAACCACTTTCAAGAAGATATTTCTACCCATTTGCCCTTCCACTCCTTCCTCCACCAGGACACCAGTTGTTCAGCTGTATGCAATTCCTTCAAAAGCATGCATTTTGGGTCAGACTTTGCCATAACAGGGCCTCTTCCAAGATGAAGGCCAAGTTAAACTGTGAGCTCTTGCATTCTGAGTTGCTCTTTTGCAAAACATTTCTTTTTTAAAATCATTTCATCAACAGCAGAACTGAATAAACCTGGTTTCCTATACATTCATTTTGTGCTCCTCTGTCACACTTTTGATGGCAGCCCATTGGGCAAGCAGAGGAGACACGTAGTAGCTGAAGGAACACACACGCTGACTGGTTCTGAGCTACTCCCCAAAAGGAAACGTAACTTCCTCCTCCTTTCCCCTCAGCAGAGACCCCTCCTCTACTGAGGCATGATTTTTCCAGAGAACATTCAGAAACTCAGCGATCCTTTGACATTACTTCAAATATGTTCTAAAATTTGGTCCCAGTTGGATGAAATGCCCAAAAGTAACAAGTGTAGAAGAACAACTGAAGGGAAAGAGAACAGTCTCATAAGTTTTGTTTCCTCAGGGAGTACTAGCTTAAATATAAACAGCAGAAGTACTACAAACATAATTGTTATCAGCCTGTTTCTACAAAGCATTCCCTCCTTCAAGATAGAGAGACCTGTATTTTATCTGAGACCGGCTTTTATCTGTCCCATTATGACTGTCCCTTAAGCTCAAATCTCCCCAGCAGGCCTTCCAACAGTAAGTGGGGTGATTAACCTCATTTTCCCCCAGCTGATTACCAATATAGACCAGCTGAACTTCCTCAACAAAAATAAAAGGAAATTCAGCAAACACAGGTTACAGCCACAGACAGGAACAAAAGGAAAGGTTGTTTTCTGCACTCTGCTCAGATTGCAGCACAGGTAATGTCTAGAGACAGCCCTAAAGTGCAGGGGGTGTGCGTCTCTTTTCCACACTGTTTCCAGCCTTAGGCCTGGTTTTGTGCCTGAGAACTTCTACAAATCATTCAAGCTTCTCCCATGTTCTATGCTAATGGTTTTTAAAAGAAAAAAAAAAAATCACACATTTCTGTTTGTTTTATGATGAACTGGACATACCTTAGTACAAGCTATTACCAATTCTTGATGTTTTTCCAAACTACTTAAAGCTACCCGAGATTACTGGCCACTAAAGCACCTCAGGCTCCACCAGCAATAAACCCATCGGTATTCTTAGTAACAAACATACGTGTTATGCAGTGTTTCAGATCTTCCTGTTTCTACAGTCTATAGAATTTAGACCAGTAAGTATAATACTACCAAAATCTACGTAGAAGGAAGTCAGTGCAGTGCACACAAAATTTAACACACAAAACAGAGATGCAACAAAACTAACACTCTGTGCTTCATGAAGGTATGTAACTCAGTAGGAAGCTCTGATGTTGTATTTACAATGTGGAGGATTGAAAACTTCTAACAGAGTGATCATTAGATAAACAAGTATATATATAAATATATATCTGTAACAGGATTACATCTGAATTACAAAAGTACCGCTGAGTGACTGAAGTAACAGGAAAGGCTTTGTGTGATACAAAACTTAGTAACATATATAAGTGCAAATATCTTGCAATTAAATTATGAAGTGAGCAGAATATGCTGGATAGGAGATCCATACAAGACATGCCTGTTACAGATTATTCTCTTTGCATTGAGACCCACTGTCTTTTCTACAACACGGTATGACTCACTGAGAAGGTAAGAAAGAGGCACGTCACCAAGCACCAAGAACTACCACTTTCTGAACCTACTACTGCTAATGACTCCTGTTCCAAACTCAGGAAAGCCACCCTCTCCCAGTCACACCAGCTGTGTAACTAAGTTACAATGACATCCCTTATTTCATATAAAGATTTCTAATGCTTTAGTACGTTTTGGTTCTGATCCTAGGTTTTACTGTAATAGTCCTTTAAACATTTCACAGTCAACCGAAGCCAGACGAGGGGGTCCCACCTGCCTCCAGTGTCGCTGTATGCTGTAGGATACAGGCTGTAACCAGATATACATATATACATGCATGCATCTCTGGTAAAAAAAAAAAAAAAAGTAAAAATTAGATTAATTAGATTCATTTGTGTTTTTACTGAATCTAGGTAATAAGTTTTTACTTCTAAGTTAAAAGAGTTACCGATCTATCATTTATGTGTAATTAAACAATTTATCAAACAATATACAATATAGTCTTAATGTGCCAAAAGCATCAGAAACGTCGACTTCCCCTGGATTGCTTCCATTCTGCAAATTAATCCACTAAGCGACTTGTAGGTTCCTCCTTTCTACAAGTTCTCAGTACAAGTCAGTACCAGTGTTACATTATTTCATTATGACAGGAACAAAAAAAAAAAAAAAAAGGTTAATTTAGTCAAAATGCTTTGTAAAATTTCAAAAGCAAGAATTATGACTAGAAAATAGGATACACTCTCAGCTCGGCAAAATTTTGGACTGCCTTACAGTACCAGTATGAATACACAATCCAAACCCATTACTCTGACAAGCTGATCCACGAGACATTTAAGAGGAGCTCCCCAGGGATATCTTGCTTTCAAGTAGGACACTGGGAAATCCTGCTCCCCTTTCTCTTTCTCCCCGTAGCAGCAATTCCCTTCAGAGGAACGACAAGGTAAATGCCCCACACTGTGCAGGTGTCCCACGGCATCCAGCAGTTTCTTTTCCTCTGCTAGTTGAGGTATGAGAGAAAAGTCCCAGCTGTCTTCTGCACAAGAACAGAACACAGAAGGAACTTTCTGATCCCTCTGTGTGTATCTTCTGGGAACATATCCCAATACATATGTTCTGGGAAACCGTAATTTCATCCCAAAATTAATTTTATTAAAGTATTTTCACTAAAGTTAAGCAGAAAAATGATTAAAAAATCTCACTGCAAAACTGATGTTTGTAAAGGAGACTTTTCATTCCTAGCATAGCATCTTCTGCCAGATACTGTAATTAAGTCATACTTCCATAACTCATTTAATTTTCTTGTCATGGAAATAATTATGTCATAACTATCTGGGGTCAGACTATCCAAACAGCACCTACTGAAACTGGGAGCACAAGTCAAACAAAAACAGAAACAACGTGTATCCTCTATTTTCAAGCAAATGCAATGACTCCGGAATCCAGGGCACAGTACGCAGGAAGCCAAGTGACGTGGAGGTGGCATGAATATAAAAAAACCTACTAGATCCATACTTAGATACAACTATTATTTTAATGTACTAATCCCTACCTTAGCCTAAACCTGATTATATTGCTTCTCTGTGTGTTACCAGCTCATCCTCCTTTGATATACCCAGAAACAACCTTAAAAGCAAGAAGGCCTCAGGTAATATGACACATTCAGCCAACTGGCAAATTGCAACATATTGCAAAAGCAGGAAAGTCGTTCAGCTGTATTTGTATACAAGATAAGCCAACAAAAGAGCACAAACACATAGGCGAAAGGATGCCTCTGTGTCATTTCAGGCACACCATAACCCACAGAAAGGAGAATTCCTTGCTTTGGCAAGAAGCGGGCAAGCAGGGCACTGCGCCTGAGGACAGCCAGGGAGAGGGGGGCATTTCCCCGGCGGGGGTGTGTGGCTGTGTGTGTATGTCTCACCAAATACAACGGTGTG
>VZSZ01001558.1:968331-1002417 GCA_013398815.1 Ibidorhyncha struthersii | reverse complement strand
GGGCTTTCTTCCCCCTTTCGTCTGCTCCATTTGGTGGAGAAGGGCAGGTGTGCTCCACACAAAGCAGCCCACGGTAAATAGGGACGCTGGGGGGAAATGGCTGCTGGCTCCCTGACCTTGGCTACGAAGCTGGCCCCGGCTGCAGCTAGGGACAGCATCTTGGCCAGCGTGTCTGCTGTCTGTTTTGCAGGTCTCGGGGGAGAAGAGCCAGCCCGCCTGGCTCTTGGCAGTGCTGAAGGGTGACCTAAAGAAACTGGCAAGTGGTTGCATAAGGCAAATCTCTCTGTGATCCAGTACAGTACTACCCCTTCTTGGCAGTGAAATGTCATGTTGTTGGCATTTCCCAGCCAGGCTAAGAAGGCCTTTCCAGAAAAACAAGGCGCATCAAAGATTAATGTTGAACTACTAAAGGGGTTCAAAGGAAAGTATTAAATGTGAACAGTGATGCTGGAAACACTACCTCAGAAAGTCCATGTAGGTAAACAAAAGTTGCGAAATCTGTAATATTGGATTCTATAAATACTGTCAAGATGTACTTCTGAATGTATTGTGAAGTCAGTGCGATCCTTAGAGCTAATCTGCTTTTTTGTGGTTCCCTTTGAAGTTTGCATTTTGTGAAATGAGGATTGGGTAGCTCAGGGTGTTGCTAATGAGGTGTAGTGCAGAGCTTTCACCTTAGGAACGTGGGCCAATCCAGTCCAGGTCAGCAGTGACAGAAACTGCAGTGCTGCAATGCTGTTTGGGGACAGCTGAGGTGAGCTGGGTGGTGGTTTCAGTCCAGTCCTATTGGACAAAGATTTTTATTATGTTTAGTAGGCCAAAGAGAAAATTGCAAAAGTAACTAAATTATACTTGCTACTGGATATAGTCCTCCTAGATCAACATTTAGACATGCTAGTGAGCAAACACACACCCGTTTGCAAACCTGACTGGCATTTTTCCTGCAAGCTGAAATTTATTAGAACATATCACATTTAGTTCAAATAATTGGATAGACTTTAATATGAAATGTTCGTGCAGTTTGGCTTTGAAAACTTGAATCATTATAAAGCCAACAGTCTTTGATGTAGTCTCTCTCTGTGTATATTCAGGAACAATTCTCCCGTCTTTGCCGATGTTAAAGAATGATTTATTGCAGGGAGCAGTATAGAAACATGGCAGTAAAAGAGGAAGCTGAATTCTACTGCCAGCTGGCCATTATTTAAAGAATTCCCAATTCAGCACCAGTGGTCAAAAACTTTCAGATTCTGGGCTCAGTGTGAAGGAGAAAATATAATTTTGAAAGGCGCTAAACTTTATCTAGAAATCAGAGACAATAATCATAAAGCTGTAGTTTATAAAGTCCATTTCCAGAGCAAAACCTTGCTTGTCTCATGTTCCAGTATGATGCCTCATTTTCAGTCCCACTACTATAACATTATGCTTATGTTGAATTATTTTAATTGTTGGAATTAATTTTTTTTTATTTAGTAGGTTTTTAAAATTTATTTAAATGTATATACTATATTAAAGCCCTATTCTCTGTCTCCAGCTGTGTCTGAAGAAACTCAAGCTTCTTAGATAATTTTTTTATAAAATGAGGAAATCATACTTGACTGTCATCTAAAGGAAAGGTTCTTGATCAGTACTGCAGCCAGGAAAGTACACAGAAAGATAGCACTTAGACCTGTGAAGATGAGAACTTCAGGTTCTTAGCATAGTGTATCTTCCCCATAGACAGCATGGTAGAAGATTTTCTATCTATGTATTTTTGTAGCATATTGCATTATTTCTTGATGCTGGATGTCTACTTAAGCTGAAATATATAAAACCATGAAAAATTTGAAATGTTGGAAACCTAGATTTTTTCAACCAGTGATACATGTTTTCTTCACTTACAGTAATGCCACTTATGCTTGATTTACCTAACTGAATTTAATCAAGATGTCAAAGATCTACCAAAACTCAGTTAAAAAAAAAAAAAAGTGAGTTTACAAAATGTAATTTGCTCTTGAAAGGATAGATTTCCAATATGCCTTGGATGTGCTACTTAATTGTTTTCTGTAAATCACTACCTTTTGCTTTTCTTTGCCAAGAATTATCAGAATCGTAGGCATGGAGGACCAGTTTTTCAGTCCAAGAAGAAATCAATGAGCATCAAATGCTTTCTATTGTTGTTACTTTATATATCCAAATCCTTTTCTTCCAGCAGGCGTAGTAGCAAATGGTACAAATGGCTATTTTTTTCTTGCAGACAATCCAGGAATGGCATCAGTGCAGTGAAGCAGTGTTTTGGCTCTGTATATATGAAAGCTTTGGTACCAAATTCAGTTCCTGATGCTTAATGCCTCTTTCTTGCTTAAAAACCCTTTGGTAATGTGGTTTCTCCCAGATCACACTGTCAAGACCAGTGGTGTGCTCACTCACTTCTCGCCAACCAGGCGAGAATAATTTCTGGAAGGCCTGGCTAATGGTGCTCTGTTTCACGTGATATGGCGGATGGCATGTTTGTAATTCTGTTCTTGCTGACTGTATGCTGTGACTCCTGTTCAGAGCACTTGCATCAGTAACCACTAGCAACCAAGCCACCGGTATCCTTTGACATTACACCGTAGTTACTCGATGCTGTAGTTAGTGTATGAAAAAAGGCCCTTGCAAATCTATCAAAAATCACAATAACTCTATCCCTTATTTTCCTAGCACATGGTTAAAGCAGATTTCTAAATCAGAGGGATATCCCACAGACACACACAGTATTACTATTCTTGAGCCAGCTGGCACTTTCATTTGTCTTGTACCCATAAGTGGCCTTCCTTAATGCACCACTACCACCACGAAACACTCAATTTTGGAGCATGTGAATCCTCCAGAAATACATCCTGCTGAGGTCTGGTCCGGACACAGCTCCTGACCCTCTGCAGAAGCCAGACTGTTGCAAAAGCTGCGTTTGCAGCAGTCCTTTCTTTGCGGCAGCGTTTTCCTACCGTGGCAAGTGGCTGTGCCGCGCGGCCGCGCAGCATGCTAGATCCTGAGGGCAGTGTGGAGCATCAGCCTTCCTCTTCCTTCCCCAAAGTTTTCCTCATCCCTCTAGCCATGCTGCTTGCAGTTGCAGCACTCCTGCTCTTAGCCTTTTCCGCTACGCGGCAGAAAGAGCCTGATTTTTACACTTTCAAAGTTGTAAACATCAGGGGCAAACTAGTCTCTCTGGAGAAGTACAGGGGCTCGGTAAGTCTGCGCGGGACGGGCAGCTCTCGCCCTGCCTCGCTCACCGGCCGGTCCTTGCATGTCTGCAAAGCCCGAGTGGGGCGGAGAGGTGGTTGTACATTAACTCGGTGGACGCATGCAGGTGGATTTGGGGTTACGACTCTTCTGTCACTGGTCCGGAGCCTCGCCTGCATGCTGCCCGTGATCGCGCTGCACGGGGCTCTGCGCTCTCCAATAAAGCGTTTGCAGTCTGTGTGGGAAACTGCGTGTGTGTCGCCTCTTCTGCCGCGGGCTGCTGCCTGCAGACGTGGCAGGCAGGGAATGCCTGCCTCTTCCCTGCCTCTTCCCTGCCTGCCTTTCATTCAGCAGGACGAGCTGCACTGGGTTGCCGCTGTTCAATTTGAAGCTCAGGAAGTTTGTACCTTTGTATAACTTACTTTCGGAGCTTATTTCTGCCTTTTAACTGCGTGACTTTTAGTGAGTTATTTTTTGCCTAAATTCCATTCCGTTTTAGTGATCTGCATTAAAAAAAAAGAGATGGGATTTAATCAGCGCATAATGGATTTAACAGATTTCACTATAATTAGTAAAAAAGCAAGAGACGTGATAAAGTAATTCTTTTAATATTAGTGTATAGTGAAATTGTAGCAACATCATGCTACTCACCTTGTCACTTTTTAGTGTGACAGAGCAATATAGCAATATGAAGAGGGGCATGCAGACATGAATATACTTTTATGATGTCTTTTAAATTTCTTTTACATATTATATGAAGGAGTTCTAGGCAGAGCTTTCCTTCCCATTTTCTGAGCAATATTCTTGCATGTAACCTGATTATTTTTTTCTTTTTTCAGTAGTTTGACCATCTAGGAAAGATAGTCAGTGCCTGTGAAAGAGTGAAAAGGGAAGTTAGCAGATGGGGTGCATAATACTATAAGCTCTCATAGACACATTCACAAATTACAGAAGCTAAAATCAACATAAAGCCCGCAACCACTACCCTTAGCACTCAAGTGACCCATCTTCTGTGGTACAGCCAGGCAGCCTGACAGCTTTTCCGCTGCCCAGAAGGGCAGGCACCACGTCTTGCTTTCATCCTTAGTCTCCAGCTTTGTGTTTCCACCTTCCTTTTCCCCCTCCTCAGGTACTTCACTGAGGTGTCTGAGGTCACTGGTCTGCAGCAGCAAGGCACTAAAACTTTGGCAGGAAGATGGAGCAGGCACACGGGAGATGTACATTTTCCCGAGCTCAGTAGAAAAGGGATACTGGTGGGTTTGGACCAAATGAGAGGTCTGAATCTTACCTGGCCAAAGTCCTCCTCCCCTCCCCGTTCACAATTCAGATAGAGCAGAACTGGTCCAATGCAAACTCAAATATCTATATTGGAAAAAGCACGGAATCTATTTAACATTAAGCAATATTTGCTCTTTTTTTAGGAGTTCCTTCCAAAGGCTCTGTCAATAAATCCTGTTACTGGGGCATGTTTTGTCTGCAGGTCATCTGCAAATCTGTCTGAATAAGCAAATACCACTTGTAGCTTCTCAGCCTCAGGGCCAGAATCCACATGGAAATGAGTAAAGGGAGAACTCAGAGGAATTCCTTACAGCCACCCTGCAGAGAGCTGAGGGTGTTCATCCCCTCCCGAACAAGCTGCAGAGCCTGCCCCGGAATCTCATGACCACGCAAGGTTAGGGGTGTGTGTCTGAATCTCTAGGGGTGCTATCATACCAGGCAATCCTCCAGGTGTGACTGGTCTCATAAGGGAGGGCTCTAGAGCCATACCTTGGAAAAGGTAACACTGTCGGTGAATGGTACTCCCTGGTCTTTGCTATGCCATTCGGAATAGTTTATTCCAAAAAAGTGATGACCAGCTTCTGTATGGAACAAAAAGATTTGCATTCAGAGAGCCTATTAATGTTCAGGCTAGCTGCTGTTTGGGAATGCACGTGTGCAATTTTAAAGAAAATTATAGCAGTAAAACATCCCTTTCTGTCATTACATTGTCAGAACTCAGTATTAAGGTAGACAAAGGTTAATTAAAACTCCCATTTACTTCTTAAAATAAACCTGCTTAAACCTTAAGTTAGATAAGTAATGTTAAGATGTAGGTTTATCATAATATTTTAAAGCTATTAAGAAAGCAAATAATGTGTAAGTACTATGTATGTGCTGCTGGTGTTTTAAAGAAAGCGAGTTACCAGTTAGCCCCTGGAACAATAGTCTGCTAATTGCTAAACCAGCTTTTAACAGCCTTAAGCTTTCTGGCAGATGTAGAGAAAACATTTTCTTCGATTCAGTCACTCAATTAATTTAGTTAAATAACTACTTAATTTGTAGTCCAGAAACTAAATGGGAATTGAAAAAATCCCAAAGCCTCCAGAGTATAAAAAAAAGTCCACTAATTCTAAAAACGCAAGAGCCATGCTAAGTAGAAACAATCAGTGCAATTCATGACTTGCAGAATCTTTCCTCAATATCTATTATTAATATAAATTATTGTGTATTCAGATCATCGAGGTAATTTTTCTTAGTAAGAAAAAAGTATGACCGATTTATATTCTTCCATTCTCCATTCAAGTGCATCTTGATACAAATCACAAGTACTCTCTGTTATATAGCAAATAAGAAATGTACTAACAATTCTGAAATAACAAAAATGAAAAAAATTAAGGAACAGATTTATTTTTTTTCTGAAATAAATGTGCACAAACATAAACTACCCTCCACTTTAATAAAAATATCAAAAATTTGTGAGGGAGTACTCCCTTTATATGGGGGCATCAAAAATTATATTGCCAGAATGCAAAAAATTAGGCACAGATGCTACAAAATCAGGTATGATATTACATCTACCTGAAAGCAGAGAAAGGGAGGACTATTATGACTGTAAAAAAAAAAGAGTACCACAAGTGAAATGGATCAAAAGGCTGTCTGTTCTACTATCGCACAAGAAGACCATCCTCCTATCTTTCTTCCAGGCTACCACACTGATGTTGACCCATTAAAAATGAAGGGCAGTGATGTGTGGCTGGAAAAGAATCAACAGGATCCAAATGAGATTAGTTTTCTATCTAATCTATCTACCTATCTAATTCAGGAAAGCTTACATTTTATTTTATGATCTCTATCAGATATGCTGTAAGAGGCAGCATTCTTACCAAAAATAGTATCTATTTGGGAGTCAGAACTCCCAAGCATCAACTGTTCCCTGCTGTGTTTATACCTATGTAGATGTAATAGTAGCTGCCTACCTGCCTACCACACAGCTATGTGCAGTGTGCTGAGGTGTAATTAAGCAGTTTCAGTGCAGCGCTTTGGAAATCTTGAACCAAAGGTACTATAATAATGTAAATGCATTAGCCGCTATAACAATGCAAAGTAGTATTTTACCATTGAAAGTAATGCTAGGCACTTTGCATCACAGCTCTCTGCAATCCGAGAATGTAGTATTACTGAACGTGTATAAATACACGGTATAGCTACTTAATTACTGTACAAAGTATTGCTATTTTTTCCATGAAGGTAACAGCTCTGTGAACCTGTGTAACCTGGCACTTGTGGCTGGTTCTTCCATTAGTCCGATGGAGCCAGTTAAAAATCTGCTGATCTAAAAACCTAAGAATCTACTGTCTCTGCTAACAGGTCCACCAAGGGTTACTTGAAGCTGATAGCAGATTCCTAAATCTCTCCAGGGATCTTTTCCTCAAGGAGGTACACTGGTGTAAACATAAAGTAAACCAAGAAATATTTTTGCAATGTTAAATAAATGAGTTCATTACTAGAATGCATGGGTTTTCTATGCAAAGGGAAGGATAGTATTAAGAGGTCAGACAACAGCCAATACAGAATTCAGCTTAAATTAAATAATTTTTGTAAGGTCCAGGGTGAATTGTTTGCACTGCACACTAGGTGGTGTACTTGACTTGCACTCTTAAAGCCTACAGTCGGTCAAGAGGCATATTGAACTTAATTTAAATAATTAATAGTTGTAAGAAGTCAAAGTACAGCCTCTTCATGAGAACAAAAAGAGTGACTGTTATTTATTAAAAATAAAGAAAAAAATCACCACATTTCATAGACTCCTAGAATCATAGAATGGTTTGGGTTGGAAGGGACCTTTAAATGTCACCTAGTCCACCCCCCTGCAATGAGCAGGGACATTTCAACTAGATCAGGTTGCTCAGAGCCCCTTCCAACCTGACCTTGAACGTTTCCAGGGATGGGGCATCTACCACCTCTCTGGGCAACCTGGGCCAGTGTTTCACCACCCTCATTGTAAAAAATTTCTTCCTTATATCTAGTCTAAATCTACCCTCTTTTAGTTTAAAACCATTACCCCTTGTCCTGTCACAACAGGCCCTGCTAAAACGTTTGTCCCCATCTTTCCTGTAGGCCCCCTTTAAGTATTGAGAGGCCACAGTAAGGTCTCCCCAGAGCCTTCTCTTCTCCAGGCTGAACAACCCCAACTCTCTCAGCCTGTCTTCACAGGAGAGGTGCTCCAGCCCTCTGATCATCTTTGTGGCCCTCCTCTGGACCTGCTCAAACAGGTCCATATCTTTCCTGTGCTGAGGGCTCCAGAGCTGGATGCAGTACTCCAGGTGGGGTCTCACCAGAGCAGAGTATCTCCCCACCTCGACCTCCTGGCCGCAGGTCAGCTTTTAATTTCATCACTCATGGTACCAGACAGTTGAACGACAATTTTGTAAAATATTTTTAAACAATCATTTTAAACATTCATTATGAAATACTAATAAATCCTGACCGTTTTTTATTATATGTGTTAGTTACACTTTTAGGAGGTTTGCACTATTAAATTATGGAGTTCAGTAACAGAATGCATTTATTAAAAAAAGAGAAGTGTATGTCTGCCATTCTAAGAAATGCTGTGTGTAGTTTCCTCCTATTTTGTGGGAGAACATTTGGAAATTTGCATCATTTGCAGTGTTGAGATCTCATGCCTTTCACCACCATGCTGAGCAATCACTGGTTTTAAACATCTGTAAATTAAAATTGTTTCTTTTTGAGTGAATTCTTTCAAGCCCTCCTAACTTCAAAATCAAGTAAAAGTTATCAAAGCTTGATTGTTTTCATTGGCAAGTCATCTTTCATATCTATTACAATATGAACATAATACCTACACAACCTTGTTTCCCCAAATCTCCAATGATAAATTCTTACATTACAATTGTATTTGGGAAAAGTACCAATATATATGAATACCGTAAGGTGTATGAATACTTCTGCATTGTGAGAATGCTGAGACTTAAACTATACTCGAAAAACTCTCTAAAATTTTATATGAAAGAACTACATATGACTTCGACTATTAGTGTTACAATTTATCTTTACTTCAGTCATACTAAACTACAGTTGTCACTATGCTTGGTAAATACAGATAATTTTAAAAGAACAGAACTGCCAATAGTTTTTTTTTTTATATGTCCAATGTATAAGTTCTATTTTAAGTGCTGACAGTCTGCAACAGGAATGCATCATAAGATTATTACTTCTTCTCTGCAAGAAAAAATATACCCAAATATACACCATATCTTTGGATGTTTTAGGAGACTGAATTTAAAATTTCAGGTAGAGCTTGTAAATGTAGTCTGAACGAATGTGATGCTTTGGAAGTTAGCTAGATGGCTCCAGATCATATTTCATATGCAACTATACAGGGATTGCTTACACTGTATTCTGTTGACACACTACACCACAAAGATTGCATCAATTTCTGCTTTATAAGATTACCTGTCTTCCAGGGGAAATAGTGCTGCTCTGAAACCACTTTAAATATAGCCATATACCTATACAAGATACAAAATACGCAAAGTAAGTGTTAACATTTAATGTAAGAAATTATAAACACCAACATCACCTTAGCTTTTTCTTTACTCATTCCTATGCCTTCGAGGTATTTCATCTTATGATCCCATACCTTACCCGGATTATGGGCTTTTATATGTCCGTTTGTTTTCTGGCCTTAAAAACACTATACACTCACAGTCATTTATTCTTCATATATTATAATTTATTTGATGCACTGTATTCATATGTCCCATATACTTTTATATTTTGTATAGAAACATACACCCAGGAATTTGGAACAATAGTAACATAAGAATCCAAAGTTTAAATTGAGCAAAGCCAGTGGCCACAGACAGAAGAGTCTGAGACCTGGAGTCAGGATTTTTTACTCTCTTTTTCTTGCCTTGCAGCTACTTGCTGTGTAATTTGATCACGTCAGTTAATGTGTTCAAGCTTCAGGCTTTCGTCTTGCGGCAGTGGGCCCTTCCACACTGCTGCCTCACCCTCACATAATTAAACCAACATGCCAGCTTCTCTGAAACTTCCAAACTCTTGTAGAAAGATCCAATGTAAACAGCTACTGTTGTTGTACTAGCACTGGGGAATGTGTTGGCTGCTTTGACTGAATTAATTTTTTTTTTGCGATTTGAGAATGAAGGACCAGCTTCTGGGCTGATGTATAATCTGTAGAAACCCACTAGATTTAGAGTAAACCAGGTAGAATTTTGGTTCCCGAATCATAATGTATTTTCTGTACTATGCCTGATTTTAATCTAGGTGGGTAGAAACATTTTTAGTATTATAATATTTATATTGCCTTGTGACTCTTACAAATTGTTCTGAAAAAAGGAATAGAATGTACTTATATGTAAAAGAAACATTACTCTAAAGTGCATAGTGCATAATGCTATTTTTATTAATAAAATCATATCGTATCTTAAAATTATGACATTCAGCTTTAATCCACTCTCAAGAAAGCATTAGAGTGGTCTCAATTTATGTAGAATGAATGGCAATTCACACATACAAAATTTCTAATAATAATAAAAACTGTAAGTCTAAAAATAAATTCTGGAAGTTATTTAAAGATAAAATATCTCAAAAACCAATGGAAAGCTCTTCATGGTCTTGAGAAGCTGTGTACTGTGTGTCAGCTCAGGGTTAGGTCACTTAATTTCCCCAACAAATTCCTGGTAGAATCTGTTCCATCATGTATTCTGCTTACACATGCCCCTGTCTTCCTGTAGTGCTCGTCTGTGTTTGGCATCTTCCTCTCTGTTGGATCTGTGCAGGCAGGTACATGCCTGGTGGTAATGTCCGAATGACACAATGCACACAATGGCAAAGATGACCAGCTACATAACTGGTATGAGAGAATAACTCTTTAACGGATAGTGGGCACAGTCTTCTCTTCTTGGAATCTCTAATTGAGGCAGTAAACCTTTCTGCAAAATCTGTTGTCATTTTGTCACAACTAAGTAGACTTACTCTAGACATGGTGGGAAATTTTACAGTCCATGCTGCATAGCCCAACCCAAAATCCTGTAATTGCTTCTGTTAACTTCCGGGTCAAGAATCACCAGCAATGACATATGGATCAGCCAGTTCTGCATGAGTACTAAATTCTGTACAGGGCAGATGCTGCAGAACAGATGCCTCTCTACAGATAACTGAATTACCAAAGATACATTAATTTGCAAGTTTCTTTCAAGCAACTTTGTACACCTTAGCTGGATGGCTATTTCTTAAATATGCTTAGAAACTATCTCTGTAAAGTAAGAGTTAAGATTGCTTAGCAGTTTATTGATTATCTTTGTGGTTGCCAAATGGAAATACATAAAAGAAATACTAAATCTTCCTATTGTGAACAGAACTCAGTGTTAGTTTCACACGTAAGTGTTCAGTCACAGTTCTCTAGACACATTTTTTGCAAATAATCTGCATCCCAGTCTACCTGTTGGGAAACTGACATATGCAGCACATTTTTTAATCTCTCTTGTTCTTCAGGTGTCGCTAGTTGTCAACGTTGCAAGTGAGTGTGGGTATACAGATAGCCACTACAAGGCCTTACAACAGTTACAGAGAGACCTCGGCCCATATCACTTCAATGTGCTGGCATTCCCATGCAATCAATTTGGGCAGCAAGAACCAGACACTAACAAAGAAATTGAGAGTTTTGCACGAAAGACTTACGGCGCCTCCTTTCCTATGTTCAGCAAAATTGCAGTCAGCGGAGCCGGTGCAATTCCTGCCTTCAAGTACTTAATTGGTGAGTAGTCTGTAACATTGGAGGGTTGTTTCCCCAGTGTAGAGTTCCTCTGGCACAAAATACCATCCAACAGAAGAAAGATATCTATGACTGTTCACAGAATCATGGTTCAGAATTGTCAGGCTCAAAGAGGTCAGGAGTCATGCAGTCAGTCCTCCTCCACAAGGCAGTATTTCTCTCTATGTCACCACTGACACCTTTGTCTAACCTTCTAAAATAAGATCTCCAGGGATGAAGAGACTACAGTAACAAATGCCCCATAAAAGCCAGTCTAATAAACTTCTACATGGAATACAGGTCTTGAAATACTCTCCTGTGTGCATGCAACACCTGGTCTTCCTTTTTCCACTTCGCAGTCCCATAAGTGCTTCTCCTGTGACACGGCTGCTGCAGGTTGGATTTATAAGATTCATCTCAAGAGCTGTAGGATAAGTGGAAGCAAAGTGCCTACATAATTTACTTCAACAATCAAAAAGTGAAACCAGGCACTAACAGATATCCTTGAATACTCCCTTCCTCATTCCTTGCCAAGCATTGGGACAGCCACACTTTACACTTCCTCCAGTTCTAATCTGCAGTATAGCTAGCACTGAGACCTGAAGAGGTTTTGCTGGTTCTTAGCAGACAGCTGACAAAATATACTTTAAAGTGGGACATTGTCTATCAAGGCGCTACTTTTCTTGCACTGAACAAATGCTCTAAACACTATTTAAATGCTAAACTAAAATGTCAGTCTTTATCCAATGTGAAGGAAATGTCTTCTAGCAATGACATATAATAAAGCCCAATATCCCATGGTATCACCTGAGCTGTGTTCTGCAAGAACCATATCACAGCTGCTTCTCTCCAGCACCAGTGTTCTCCCATATACCACTGAATTTAAAGGACTGTTGGTAGTATTATTTTTGATTACCCCCAAGCATACCTCCTTCCAGGTGTCTGTAATGCATCCTTCTGCTAGCCAAACTTCCCTTTAATCCTCTTCCCATCTTTCCATTTCTGTTTTGTCCAGTGGGGTCTTTACTGCAGACACGTCACATGAAACTTGCAAAACTTCTGTTTCCCTGTTGGTCCACATGCAAAGGGAGGCTGCTGGAGGCAGTATTTTTATGCAGCATAATGACAAGATAGTAAACAGTGTAGGTCTGGCTGTGTCTTGATGATACTTTGAAATATCTTCTGATTCCGTATAAGATTTTGCCCAACATATAATCAATGGAAAAAGATGCTAATTTTCTGTAGCGTTTGTACTTGTGCTATTAGTGGGATGAAGCTCCTGGTCTGATTGAAAATCCTGAAAATTTTGTTAGTTGTATAGCAGAATAGTAAAGGATAAGAATGCGACTCGTAAAATGAGTATGTGGCCATGGAGGGAAAACCTGTAGTAGATGAGGATTAGGAGGAAACCTCTTGGAACCGTTTACTTTGTTATTTCTTCATGTAGCATTTCTTGAAACCTTCTGAAGCACGTGATACTGGGTGCTTTTGGAGGAAAAATTCTAGATAAGCAAGCAAATAATCAGTCCTGGTACAGCTATATTGTTTGACCAAATTCCATTTTCCTAACAATGTTCAACTGTTTCAGATTTATCTATATAGCACAGACAAACACACACATGCACATACACACTTTAACACTGATTATAGTGCTTTCTCCTCTCTGTGTCTGTCTCGAGCTTGACTGTTTCCATTACTCTCTAGGGGGCTACTGTCTAGTTAAAGCTCCTTGTCTGTCAGAAAATTCATCTAATTATTGTCTGAACTCCCCCTTAATTTTACATTCCTTCTTCCTCTGAGACAGTAATCATCAAATTGACATGAACTAATGTTAGGAATTGGCTAACGTGGTTTTCTATTCTAAGTTTCCACTTTTTTTTGGGCTGTAGATTCTACAGGAGAAGAACCAACTTGGAACTTCTGGAAATACCTGGTGGACCCCTATGGGAAAGTAGTAAAGGCCTGGGACTCTACTGTCTCTGTTGAAGAAATAAGACCTTATGTTACAGAACTTGTAAGGAAAATCATCCTGAAGAAGAAAGATGAATTATGATTTTGAAAAATCCCAGCATTCTGATTACATCTTTATTGAGAATTAGGACTGAACTTTGTCTTTTCACATTCCAAAAGGGAGTATATCAGGAAGGGAAATCATGACCAGTGGAATCTAAATTCATCATCCTAACAATGTAGAAAACAGCAAGTTAGCATGGTCAAATTAATTTAAATTTTTTCTCCAACTGAACTCAATTTGACCTTTCTGGGAAAGAAGAAGTCATCAGCAATTGTTTCTTTCCCAATTCAAATTATTAATTGTTGGTGACACTATAGGAAGTCAGTTCATGTACCTGTAGCAAGAAGGCTCAGAATAACAAGAATTTCCTCACTGGGATCTCACTGACATCTACAATTCTGTTTTCATATTTTGATCGTGAACTGAATGAAAAAATAAAAAGTGCATGATTTAGTTAAGGCATGTGCTAGGGAGAGGGCCAAAACAGATACCTTCAAACCAGGCAGACTTACATAGATATGTCTTTCTAGTTACCAAGGCCAAATATATTTGATTTCTTCTGCCTAGAAAGTCAGTTAAGAAGGGCATGGGGAAAGACATCTATAAAACTTTAATTAAAGAAATGTGAAGACAAAGTCTCTGTAAAAATTCTCCAAAAGCTATGAGAAGAATTTCCACATCGTTTCACCCAGTAAAGATTTTCATATGATATTTAAATAGCCATTTGAACATCTGT
The DNA here is from genome assembly GCA_013398815.1 of Ibidorhyncha struthersii. Classification (NCBI taxonomy): domain Eukaryota; kingdom Metazoa; phylum Chordata; class Aves; order Charadriiformes; family Charadriidae; genus Ibidorhyncha; species Ibidorhyncha struthersii. The sequence goes on along the minus strand of VZSZ01001558.1, from coordinate 988,413 downwards.
AGGACCACAGCCTATATGAAATGGCTATTTCTTTCTTCTATTAGCATTTTGCCTTAGAAGAATTATTCTCGCCTTATACAATTGATGTTAAATTTATTTTTCAATTTATAACACCATCTGATTTTGCTGCATATACAGGCAAACATTAAAGAATCAACATTTTTCCATGGAAATAATTTTTCAAATGTTTAATCCTTGCATAATGTTACATTGTTTAATACCACATTAATGTTACAAATGTTTAATGGCACCTTTTTCAAATGTAGCACTCAGGCATCTGTTCAGACTTCAGAACTTCTTAGCTCATACTAAAATAACAACACTAACAATTACAGCCTCATTGTTCTTTGACAGAAACCCTTTGAAAATCTTGTCAGCAAGAACTCTTTTTATCTCAACAAAACCACAATGTACAGGTCCTCTGCTCTTAACCCCAGGATGCTTTAAGAATAATCTAGTCTTGTCCAATTGCAGTATTATTGACGAGTGAAAGCTTTTTTTTTGCTTTGTAATGCTTTTTAGAGTAGCACAAACAATTTGTCCATGTAGTTGTCAGCGCCCAAGTCTACAAATAAGCCTTAATTGACCTGACCATGCTAAGAACTTTTTCCAACTCATTACTGCCATTATAGCTCTTCAGTATCCAAACATGCTGTAGTTGAAATCAAAGGCAACTATGGCATGCACTGGCTTGCAGAACAAGAGGGGAAAGAAGAGTACTCAAGAACTATTGGAAATAAAAGGGTTGATCCTAGAGTACATTATAGTTCCCATGCTTGAACAGCTGCTGTCTCCTGAAGTCTTGGACTCATTCTATGGAGTGGTCTAAGGAAGTAAGAGCTAGAGGTGCTTTAGGATTTGCAGAAAGACCCTGAAGAGCGGAGATGGTACTACACAAAATAAACTCAATTTGCCTAAAAGAAGCTGAGAGCCAGGTTTTCCACAAAAAAAAAGGCAGGGCGGGGGTTGGGTGGTGAAAGAGACAATAAAAGGAAGAAGTAACAGAAGTACAAGAGCAAAAAGAGAGATCAAGTAAGAAGGGAGAAAGGAGAAGGAAATTAAAAGACAGTTTGCAGCCAAAGAATCTTTGGGACAAAGAGGGCATGGAAATGTTCAGGTCATATTGATACTAATGAGTATGTTCAAGATATAACAGCTACTTCTCACTCGGAGTGTAACTTAAGAGTGCAGGAAATTGGTGCTCGTGGCAGTGAATATGCCTGTATTTTCCTCCTCTGATGGTGAGAAAAGTGAACTCTACAGTCCATTCAGTCATTTATTCTATTCTTATGTGAATCACTGTAAGATTTTTTACTAAGTAAACATTTTTTACTAAATATTTACTAAGGATACCACAAAGAACGGAAAATCAAGCCCAGCTCATACTGTGCTGGGACAGAGAATCCAACTACTAAAAAGGAGGTCCTTTACTACTCTATAGATGGTTTCTCTTTTCTCTGTCCATGATACTAATGCAACACCCCAGCATGCTGTTAGCAAGTGCTGCAGGGCTTAAAATTTTCTCCCTAGAAAGTATGTTTGTATTTTGTAACTGAAGCCTGGATGAGCCCAGACCATGCTTTGAAAGACATTTTAAACCCTCTCTATTTCAAGTTTGGGTGTCCAATGTCAAACAGAACTCTGGATTTACATAGATATGACCTTGCATTCTCTATTAGACAAATGCTAGAGGTCTAAAGAGATACAATGACAATAATCAGTGGGAAAGGGTTCATGCTATATGGACAAATATTGTTTGTGCTGCTTTTAAAGGCATTACAAAGCAAAAAAAAGCTTTCACTCGTCAATAATGCTGCAACTGGACAAGGCTAGATTCTTAAAGCAACCCAGGGTTAAGGGCAAAGGACCTGTACATTGTGGTTTTGTTGAGAAAAAAAGAGTTCTTGCTGACAAGATTTTCAAAGGGTTTCTGTCAAAGAACAATGAGGCTGTAATTGCTAGTGTTATTATTTTAGTATGAGCTAAGAAGTTCTGCAGTCTGAAGTCTGAGCAGATGCCTGAGTGCTATGAATAACTTAATAGTGATGACTGTTAGAATTGGTGTTCTTACCAGTTTGGAAATTTAAAGGGAACTAAGGTAAGTATTACATACGCAAGCTTTGAAACAACAACAAATTTGAACAGGCACATAATTTTAAGCACATAACTATTGTCTCTGAAGTTAACAGAAATATTTTCATGATTAAATTAAGCACGTGGCATATATTCCATCTTTTTTTGCATTGGAACCAGTTTGTGGAACAAATGCTTTGGTCTTTTAATCAAAGTTACAGAGTAAAAGTAAATATTCTTGGTTGTAAATTAATTCATATCTAGTCATGCTGTAAGTACTTCATGACTTCCTGCTCAGAAAATTGCAAAGCAAATTGCACTGGGTTGAATTTGTCTGTTGAGGCTATACAGAGGGCGTGCAGAGATCAGAAATTACTTTTTTGGCTCATGAGTTCCATCAATGTTTTAATCTGACAGAGATCTTCCCTACAGCAAGTCCCGAAACTGTAAAAACAGCTCTGAATATATAGCATGAGACTATTTTCTTTGCAGCTTGTCTAATTTGCAGAGACAATTTTAGTGTCTGTTAACAGATGAGCACATTTATGCATGGAGAATTATTATCTTGATCATCTAAGACCTGATCTCTTACAGTTTGCAACTTTGAAGGTATAAACTCCTGGCATGTTGATTTAAATGCTAAACTAAGCTCCTAGACACATGATTGTATGGAGTAATGTGCCCCCTGTGGAATGCCGGGGGGAAAGAAATAATTTTAAAGCATAATTATAAGTTTAAAATTAGACAGGACACTTCTGATCTTTCAAAATTTTGTCTCATAAAGAACATAAAATCAGACCTACATATATCTGAATCTCTGTTTTGAAACAGAATATGCTACACTGAAATCGAGCCATTGAATGGAGCAATAGAGAGGGGTTTAACCCCCCTTTTTTTTGCATTGTAAGGAGAACAAAACCAACCAGCCTCGTTATCCCTACAGCCACCTCTGGTATTTTAGTTATATGCTAGGGACATTTCACTCAATTTTCTATTGTGATTCTGGTCTGAAACCTCAGCAGCAAATCAGACATGATTTCTCTCTGCTGGATGGTACCCAGTTTATCGTTTCAAACACAGCAGCATCTGGTTCGATAAATGGCTGACCATAGTCAGTACTTTCAGAAGACTGGACGTCCCTTTGATTAAGGAAAAAAATTTTATGCTACCTTCAATTATTGGATCAACCAAATACATCCTATACAGATATAAATTTACACTGCAGCTACTCAGAGAGCCAAATGGCATTTAACAAACTTACCTCTGATTCATTCACAGAAAGAATCGAGTAAGCAGAGAATTCTGGTATTCTCTGTGACATGATTAACAGATCATGGAGTAAAAACATCACTGACAAAACACAAAGGAGTTTACAAACCCTTTGGTGGATGAGACACTGAAAGCAGCAAGAGATTTGAAAACTAATTCTGAAACATATTAAAGTTCCATAGCAGAGATATACACAGGGCAGAAGGAAATAACTGAGCTGTACCTGAACACCATCACAGAGGTGACTCTCATCTAATGCTACACAGCCAACTCATCTACCTAGCGAGCTCACAAACATAGTGATGCCCACAATATAGGATGAGAAACCTCAAAACTCAGCTATGTCTTTTACGCCAACTCTGCAGCAGCCAGGCATAGGCAACAGTGGCAGCGTGTCTAGTGATAATGGCTGACCTTTTCCAGCTGCCTCTACAGAGCAGCTGAACTCAGCCCCTGAGTAACTTTCCATTCTTAGCCTAGAAAACCTGATCCAAGCTGTCAATCTACAGGTCTAAGAGGTAAGGCATGCTGGTTTATCTCAAAGCATTGCACAAGACCTGCTCAACAAGATCTTCTAAACTAATTCCATAAAATTAGAACAGTTGAAGGATCATTACATTTTAAGTAAACAGACTTCTATTCTGGAGGGTAAGCACAGACATGGAGGTTTTTGAGGCAACTCTGCTTATGTAGATTCTTTTCCCCCACTCAAACAGAACTCAAACAGCATGCACAGAGTCAGCATTAAGTGATGGAACAATGATAGTAAAAGGAAATAATTATATTCTAGAACAATAGGAATAACTGAATTACAATTTCTTGAAGAACAAACTTCTGTAACACCTGATCTGTAAATGCAGTTCTGTGGAACGCTTCCCCATCAGACAGAAATTACAGAAATGCTAGCTTCGGGGAGCTGTAGTTTTCGTTTCCTTAAGTGAACGATACAGTGAGAAAGCTATTACTGTATTACACAAAATAGTCCTCTGTCTTTTCATCTCCCTTTCCCTAAAGGCATTGCTGTTCCATCATAATTGTTTTCATCTGAATTATATGATAAACCATTATATTTTTATTTAGCAAGCAAGTAAATCTGACAATGATAAATAAAGAACAGCTGCAGAGGCAAATGTCTATAACCCACAGATTGTTCATCCATCCTTTAAAAAAAAGGCAAAATAGTAAAACTGTCCTTGTAATTAAAAAGCTTGCTGAATTCCCAGTCTAAATTACAAATCAGGTTCTCTAACTGTTAATTAGAGTCACACCACTTATTCTGATTTGTCACTACTACTATATTAAAAATATTAGTTATTTTATTACTGGTAATTTACTGTCCTCTGAAGAGACCACTAACCACTAGAGATAGGCAGCAAAATGTTTTCCTGTCATATAAGCATTTTACATTTGAATTCTCCTCTTCTAAATCTGGCCAAAGTATAAATATTTTAAGTTTGGTTAAGCTGAAACATTTTGTTTGGATACAACTGGTGAGAAATATGTCAAAGTTGATATTAAATTTTTCAAACTTTATAAATAAAATATTAAAAATAAAATATTAAAAGTGAAAATAATTTCAAACCAAGAAATAGACTCTAAGTGCAAATATAGAAAGCTTTGGTGATTCTAAAACTTAAAAATTGATACTGTGCATTTTGTCAAAACAGATATTTTTCCACAAGTTTCAGCTTACAGAACAATTTGGTTAAAAATTTGAAAATTCCTAATAACAAAATGTTCTTTTGCAAAAGTCTTGCTAACTTCAGAGGCTTCTGCGCATAGCTATACTGAAGTCAACAGGAATATATCACTGGGTAAAACTACAAGATCAATTCTCTGAATTATACGAATAATTTAGTCTTATTGAATACCGTGAATTGCAGACATCACTTCTAGTTGTTAACTGCATGCACAGTAAATGTGTTTGTCAAGCCCAAGATTAAGAAACTGGTAACCAAGAGGTCATTGAAGCAGTTTCAGAAAACCAAAATATTTCAAAGAACTGACTTAAAAATTAATGTAATGTGAATAATCCATGCAATAAACATGTAATCAATGTAATTTTAATAACCGAAATAGAAAAAAGCACATAATACAGTTTTTTTTTTTCAGATTTGGGAAGTTAAGAGAACACTAATAGTCAGCCAGCTGATTAGAGATAAACCTTTCCCAAGTTTTAGGCGTTAAGTTGTATGTAATGAAAAAGTGTCGTTGCATGTGCAGATGGGAAGTTCAGGGTAAATGATTTCAATGCCAGAGGAAGATTACAGAGCAGAGGCATTCTTTTGTTATCAATTACTAATAAAAAGCTGTATTACCGCCAAGTATGGCAAGTGGATGTATCATTTGTGATGACACCTACCAGGAAATTTCTCTGCCCTGTGACTACTTAATCTGGTCTGATTTAGTTTTCTCTCATTTCTAACTGTCAATTTTAAAAGTTCATTGCTTTTCTACCCTTTCACCTCCAACTATTTCTTTTGATTCTTTTCTTGATGTCTCTTTCTATCATAACTTAAGTTGAAAGCCTCACTACAAAGTATCACCATACCTATTAAAATGTACTCTTAAAACATCTGTTAGTAGGTAAAAATACAATAGATGAAAGGAGGAAAATGTGTCCAATGGAAGGTGTAGAAATTTGAAGCCATTTCTAGTTTCTCTTTCTTCTGGTTTAGTTCATAATCAGTGTTGGTTTTCTCCTTTTCTTTATGAATGGTAGCACAACAGAGGATAAAAGAGATGTTTGAGATGCTTCTGTTGACAATGTTTTGAAGGGAGAATCCTGTCCTCATACAGGATGGAAGAGGATCATTCTAGTTTGGTTCCAGGAGTAGTGGTAATTAGATTTTAGCACAATGGACTACTCTTATTTGGTGGAATCATTCTGACTTGGCTCTCAAAGAATGCTCTGGCCATGCTTCTGCCTCCGTCTCTGCTTCCACTAAAAAAAACCATTCCACTGATGTAGCTGAAATTCAGTTGCCCAGGATCAAGGTAAAAAAATTTCTCATGAGTCTGTCCTAAGATATGTTCTTCCTTAAGTTCTGTACCAGATACATGAGCTCCGTAACTGCTACTGATGACAACATCAACAAACATAAATTACCTCAGTTTACTGTCCGTTCCAATCGTACAGTAAATACTTGTCTCTCTTAATTTTATATCCTTCAAAATGTCATTTCCAAGCACCTCAATATTTATTGAAAATCCCCCTGAAGAATCCTTGTTTAAAATAATATCAACTAGGCTGAAACGCACCTGGTCCTTCCAAATAAGCTATACTCTGAGCTCCTTGTTGGAGACTTCATGCTTTGTCAGAGAGACATAATTTTCTTCTTCCTTCTCAAAGCATTGTGTATGCACTAAAGCACTGCATGTGAAAAAGCTGCTGCAGATTTCTGCATCATGTGATGTCCAGACCATGTACTATCAATGTTGGACTTTGCTTCTTGCATTGTAAACGTCTCTTTTCTGATACTAAGCATGTGAATTAATCAGTCTATAATCTCATTTTCCTCTCATTTAATAGAGTTGATAATACTATGCAAAATATTTGTGACTTAAGTAATGAGCGCATGAAATAGCATCCTACATGGAGGCTGGCGGTCAAAAAATACAACAGAATATGAACAGAAGTCATAAACCAAGAAACAAACAAAGCTGTATACTAGCAATAGCTACATAGATGTGTTGGAAGGGCCGAGTGCCTAGCATCTGTAAATATTTGGCCTTTTTTGTGTATTACATCACTAACAGCCAGTTATAAACTCACTTTCTTGCAGCTCTCTATCAGCTTGAATGGCAGAAATGCAGTAAATCAGCTGTTCTCAGGAAACAAAATCATCTTGAGAGCCACAGCAACTGGGGAATAATGAAGTAAAATATGTTTGAAAAAACAGATAGTGGTGCTTCCAGCACCTCATTATCAATATAGTTTGGTTAGCAATCTTAGTTCGTATGCTTTAGTAGCTTCCAAAATAAGTTTAAAAAACTTCAACATATACACAAACTCTTATAATTAGTACTACACTTACTGGTCCCCTTTCCTGTTTGTGTTAATTACCTGATGTGAACAGTAGGATGATGCCTCTGGGACTAGATGGTGACTCATCAAAAACTGACTTCATGGTGGAGGACTGACTTTGTTACCACTATTCTAAATAAATTTCAGCCCTTTATTTATGAGCTGAATGGATTATTTTCTAAAGGAACAGACTGGCAGCAGTAAAACATCTATTATTTCCAGAAAAGTAATGAATACTCAGCACTCTTAACTGTCAGACCAGGTTTGCTTTTGGCATAGGCTTGCAGCAGTGAACGAGTACACTTGTTATTTCTCTTCCTTTTACATTCTTATGTGGAAGATGACTACTTTTAAAGTTATTATGATAATTGGTGCAAGACTTAAATACAAGCAATAAAATGACACTGCGTTATTTGGAAAGAAAGCTCACAAAGTTCTTTAGCACTTCAAAGCATTTATTTCCTTACTGCTGATATGATCTCATTCACATTCTGCCCCAAACCCTGGAGAATTTCCAGAGATAAGGGCTACTTTTGTAGTATAGTTAGGCTTTCAAAATTTCTACACCCAAGAGATAATGTGGAAAGCCTTAAAGGTTGGGATGATTAGCATTTATGTTTGGCCTTATATTGGATTCTGCTTTTAATTGTTTATACAACCACAATTCTTGCATGTCTTTTTTTTTTAATTTTTTTAAACAAGAAGTTCTCAGATCTTCTAAGAACAAATTGCTGTAATATAAAAACATTAGAGATTTCCTGTAGGCATTATTCTGAAGCAGAAATTAGATTAGAATGCAAAGTGGGAACTTCTGATATAAAAATGTCTAGTGTGATCAGAATTCTGAATTTTAGACCTATGATGAGATAAAAATGCAAATTTCCTTTGGAATAGGGAGATCGGTGCTTGTGTCTCAGTCTGAACCTTTTGAATACGAAATTTAAAATGCAATTCAATTGTAAAATAGCAAGCAGTGAGGCAAATAAAAACAAAATTGAAATTCCGCCCTCTTTTATTCTTACCTTTCTTTACTTTGGTACACATGCTGATTTAAAGTCAAAAGTAAAAAGAAGCATGCAGAATCACTCAAACTGCATGATTTCATCACATATATATATGTGCTCTCACAGCTAACAGTTACTGCACTGGCTCTGAAGCAAAGAGGCTTCGCGTCATATACATGTTTACGAAACTGTATATATGCATGATGGAAGCCTTTCCCAACAACTAAACATCTATGTACTGCTTTAGCAAACTTGTTAATATGAACCAAATGAACATGGACTGCTAGTAAACATCCATGATCAAAAGTGATACGGTGATGTCAGCCATTTTTGTAACCTTTTTCCACTGACTATATAACTTAATTGGCTACAAGCAAGTGTTCATAGGCACTGGATTTTATGACTCAATCCAGAATTCGCAGCTCAAGACAAGTCTTGCAGTCCTGTCCTCACCTAAGGATCCTTTGTTCTTTACAGTTCAGATTATGTAATTATTGTTTAACACCAACCAGGCCTTGGCTGCCTTGCCTTCATAAATTTACACTACTTGGACAATTATTCTGTGAACAATTAAGACTTGAGTCTTAGTCCAGTAGGATGGATTCTTACTAATGCCAATAGCAAAGCAGTTTCTCTGCAGATCTTCTTGTTAACCTTCAAACCCATCCCCTGTTATGGCAAAAAAAAAATACAAAAAACCACCAACCCAAACAGTTGTCCTTTTAAATTTTAGAACACATTTTTTTCATTTTTTTTGAGAAATGGTATGTGCCTTATTACAAATTTATTCCATACTGAATTGTAATGAGATTCAAAACATGAGTATTTTTAGGGAGATGAAAAACAAGTATGTTTGTTACTGATGGAGGAACTATAGTATTAGTAAGGAATAGTAAAGAGGAACATTTTTAGTCAAGGATGATAATGACTGTACTCTGTTACTGAGACTCATAAAAACCTCACAGCATCAAGTAAAAGGGCTTGATATTGATCTTAGAGATGAAGCAACTAAGCATGTGGGTGACACCATTTTCCCAAAAGCATCTAACAAGTGAATGAAAAGCAAAGAACAGAACTTAATTTTCTGTTCCCAAGTTTGTACAGATGTATTTATCACCTTTAGTTAATCAAACAAGAGAAAGCAAGTTATGTCATGTAAAAGCTGATTGATTTGGCAGCAGTTAAAGTGACAAATACAAGGCAACAGACAACTGAAGTAATTACATTCCCTTCCATAAGACAAACAGCAATGCTACTGTAAATTAAGATAATTTATCTTGATTCTACTTTGACTACTTCTGTTGAGAGGTTTGTCATGTCTGTGACAGTGAGCTGCACTGATACATTCCACTTAAGTAGCAATACAGAAACAATTCCTGTCAAAATCCCTGGTGCAAATTCCAGGTATGGAAGAATGATGAATGTTATAGGCTTCATTAGAGGTTCATTGGCTTAGTCTTGGCTGGAAGAAAAACTACATCTGTTATCATATTAGTGAACACACTAAACTGTATCTTACTCCTTGCTAGTGGATAACGCATCTTCTGTGATGACTAACTCCAATAAAAGTGTTACAAAGATATGCCCTACATTCCTCTTCAGGCTTTGGACCTTTCCCAAACTATTCACCTCCTCGCTTCCTCTGAAACAGAAGTGTTTAAGTGTCTTTTTTCCTCAAGTTAAAAAACACTTCCTGCAAAAAAAATGGTGGTATGTATTGCTATTTTTTTTTAATTCTAGGAAAGCAGACAAGACCTTATATGGAAGTTCCCTATCCCTTTGATATCTCAGGCTGGCCGGGAAAGAATATGGGCAACTAAAGGCAGAGGTGTATGTTGGGATTTGGCACTTGGTCATCAACTTCTTCCAGGCACTGACCAAAATGGATGCCAAACAGATAGGTGATAAAATTTGATTAAGAAGTGTTCTCTTGAAAAGCCAATTTCTTGTCTCTTCTTGAGCCACACATCTGTCATAGCTGAGATATATGAAGTCGACAATCAGGAATGAAACAGGGCGGAACAAGATACAAAATCGAAGGACCGTGGGAAGGAAGACATTGGAGATCTTTTTCCTCCACAAGAAGTGGAGAAAAGTAGACAGAAGTACTTTACTCAGGAGCAACTATAGAAATTCCCCCGCAAAAAAAACCAAACACAACAAACCAAACCAAAAAAAACCCAACACCACTCAACAAAATAAGATCAACGGTCTAATGTTCAAAACAAGGACACCACTTGAAGATGACAAGCAGAAGACAAGAGACAGCCAAAGATTCCAGGAAGCCCCTAGATCCACAGAGGACCTCTAATAGATGTGCAAGACAGAAATCAGGGCTGGCTTCTCATGCACACAATACTTCTTGGTAAGTGGTGGTGTCTGGACTGTGGATCCTCATTTTAATCAGTGCCTTGAAAAATCTGACAAGGACGCACCAACCTAAAATTCTTGAAAACTGAAGTTTGATGTGTCCTCAGAGCAGGATAGCATGAATGGTCTCTTCCAATGATCCTACCAACAGACCTCAGCCAAGACTTGGAGAAAATGAACTAATGTGAGTTTTAAGCTTTTGGCACGTGACATCTTTGATCTCTATATACAAGCACTCCCAAGAGAACCAAAATGGGAAGTGGTTCCCAGACAACCAGTGAGAGACTAAAACCAATTCATTTTGGAAGCACCTGATGTGATTGAATACATCATCTATGAAGCTCAAATATTTACTTACTGCTCATTCTGTGTCACCAATACTTCTCTTTAGTGATTTAGTGTGGTCAGACAGCAAATATGAATCAAAGTGCAGCAGCTTAAGAAGTTGTTACAGCTTATTTCTTTTCTTCTCCAGAGAAAAGGCACATGAGCTTTTCTCATCCAAACCAACATAAACCCACCTGACATTTTAAAAAGCCTTCTTCAGCTATTTGAGGGCAAGCTGTGCACTGAGACAGTGCTGAAGCATGCTCAGGCTGTTCTGTCAACTGTTTCAAGTGGACAGTAGTATCTAAAAGATGGTTAGGATGAACAGATATAATAGATCTTAGCACTTCATCCAATTTCTAAGAGAATATCTGACTATTGACTAAGATTAACACAGATCAAATCAATCATTTGTCTGAGATATAACTGGTGACCATTACACCAAAGCAGGACTGTTGAGGTGGAGACCTGACTAATAGCTCACCTGGTTCAGCTTCAAAAGGCCTAGTCTGTCACTAAGAGTAATTCCATCCATTACAGACTGTGGTAATCAAGTGCTCTGATCATGAGTGACACATAAGATTAACAGATAACAATCACATGCCTCAGTTGGATTTTAGTAACTATTGTCTAAAGGTAATTGAGTTGAAAGACCTGTAGCATCTCAAAGACATACAAAACCATTTAAGCACTAGTTATTATTAGTAGCCTATATTTGTTTAATGTTATGAACCATCTTATTAAATCATAGGCTATGTTAGGTGTTCATAATAAGAATATACTTTTTATCTTTCCTTTGGATTATCAGCTTAAGTTGGACAACTGCTCCTTGTCTCTGCTGCTGAAGTGAAAAGGGATTTGAAACTGAATAAGGGTTTCTAACTTCAGCCAAAGGCAGAAAGGCTATGGAAACTGATCCTCTTTACAGCATCCCCAAATCAAGTAGTGTTCCAAAGATGAAAAACAAACTCAGCTTCAGCACCATAAGAGAGGAAAAAAATGAGCTTCTGCAGCTGAAAAAGAAAACTGAAGCTCTGTCAAGAAAACAGTTGTTAAGAAAGGCATGTCATTGTTTGTGGTTAAAACAACAACACCAGGAGTGAAAAGTCCAAATTCCCATCTTCCTGTAAATACATGTAATACATGAACCAAGAAGAAATACACTATGGGACTTCTTCCCCATCAAATTTAGAGCACTGCCATCAGTAACAAGGTTGGACTGGCACTTCTATGATGATTCTGATTGCTTATGGAATTTTGCAGTATCTTGACTTTTTTTTTAATGAGAATACTTTTTAAATGCATTTTTAAATGCAGAGGAAAAATGCACTCCAGATGTCAGCCAGGTGAGAGACAGAAAAGTCCCCTTTCCAGGGTTAGTAATAATGTCTTTGCATGTTAATAAAATGTTGTCATAGTAATTAGAAGCAACAATTTGAACTTTTCTATAATTTTCTGCTCAAGTATCTCATGCATTTTACAGATAATAAGTATGTCTCCTCAACTCTCCTATCGGAAGAAAAACTATTGAGACTCGCAATAGACATCTGTGCCTGTGTAGTCAGGTGTGAGAGACATGTATGTAACAAAATACTGTACCTGCAAAAGAGATAAATATCCCCTCTCCCCATCTCACCAGGGCACTGGAAAAATGAATTAGTATCTGTGAAGCAGTCATAACTACTACCAAAAAAACACGGCTGAAATAATTCTGTATTCACAGGAGGTATGATTAACATGCAGTAGATAACCTTTTGACCATGCATTAGAAAAGAGTAAGAAAATAAAATCCTTAAGAACTCCATTGCCAAATGAGATGGAATCTCTTAAAAAACAGTGTGTGATCACATTATTAGCTTTAAGTCTGGCATTTCTAAATTCTGAGTAACCTAATATTCTTTTAATGTAATTTTGTACATGTAATTTCTTATGTTTGAAAACAAATAGAGAAAATGAGCAGAATTTCCCATTGGGAACCACGAGTCATATGAAATATTTCAAACTATCATACAGAATTTTGCCACATGGATTAATAAAATAAATAACAGTCACTGTTTGTCATCATATGTGTGAAAGAGAACTAACTGAAGCGTGCGTTTTTTTCACAGGATTTAAACATATTTGCTGACAGAAAAGGAAGGGCAACAAGCAGGAAACTTGGGTTCTATTCCAGGCTTCATAAGTAAATGACCTCTGGGGAGCACACACTTCTTCCTGTTACTCCAAAGCCTGGTCCTCTTTGCCTTGTCCTTTCAGTTTGCGTCTGGTCACTCTTTCCTACTCCCATCTCTTCATCATAGCCCTGTCATCTTTACTAAATCCCAGCCCCCGATCCTTACATTTCTCATCCCAGTTCCAGTTCCCTATCCCAAACTGGGCTTTAACATCTTTCACTCAATTCCTGTCTTACCAGGTAATCTGTTACTCCTCCACTTCAGCTTTCAGACCTCCACCCCATTTCTTTGTTTTCAGCTCCTTTCCATCAGCCCTTCCACTGGTGTGCCTATTTCTCTTTTTAAACTTCTCATTTAGTTTCAGTCTCCCTCCCATGACTTCTAGCCACACAACATACCCCTGAATGAAACTTTTAAAAAGCCAGTTATTGGGAGACAGAAACACAGTATAGAAAACTTCAGTCTCAATAATAAAGCTTGGTAAGATAAGAAGGGTTTGTAAATAGGCTCCTGTAAAAAGCCTCTCTTGCTGCAGAACTTTAACATGCTTCTCCCTACACCCAAAATATAAAGACAGTTGTGTGGGAGGGTTAAAGAGGGAAGAGTTTTGCTGCTATTAATATCTGAATTTCTTTGAATTATAAACTAGAATGAAAGTTCTCTATGATGTGAGAAAAAGGACTTTGAGCCAAGGTGCACAAAAGTATGTAAAAAATATTGATATAATTTTATAACAAATCGGCACTTGATTTAAAAAAAATACTCTTAATAGGACTAAATAAAAATTATTGGCCTAAGACGTTGAACCAAATGAAAATTAATAAGCTTCAGTTCAAGTTTACAGTGAAAATAGCGGGAAGATGTTTTATTGTAATATTTGTTCACTGATATCTAGAAATCAATGCTTCATACCTGTTTTTTTTAAGGTCTTTTTCTTTAATCTTCAGTTTCAGACAGGGTAAATTCAAACTGTGATAGAAAGTAACAATTCGATGCTGAAAAGATCAAACAACTTACATGTTTTACAAGTGCCATCTCTGATGAATATCTTGCTTAAATGGACTGAAATAACAGGCCCATCATTTCTAACTTCCTTGCAACTGGCTAACTCCATTTCAGAATTATCCCCATAATCACCCCCTCCATGCAGAAACTACATACTTACTAGAATCCTTTAAAATTTGTATCCCCCTATTCAAGTAGAAATTGCATTACAACATATAATTGTATCTTTAAAATTACAAATAATTATATTTTACAAGCAGGGTAAAGAAAAGCAAAGGTAAATGATTGAGCCAGTGAAATCACAAATTTTTGGTAAGTAAGGAGCATGCCATTTCTGTGCCTACAGCTCAGCTGAGTAAAAAGTATTTTCCCCTCTGAAAAGGAAAAAGAAATTAAAACTACTCCACAAAGACAAACTGCAGTCAAGACTATTTGGCTAGGTTCATTGTTGGAAACTATATTATCCATCTTATTCTATTTCTAGATAGATGAGTAAGTGTAAAAGTATACATTTTGCTTAAGTGAACCATTATTCTGAAATATTTACCAATAACAGCAAGTAAAAAACTGTAGATACTGAGGCTGTGACGCATACAAACACAAACTACTTATCAGAGCTCCATCCTCACCTCAAAATTACCAGTGTCTACACTTAAAATAAATCTTCCTACTTCACTCTGTTTCACTGATTCTCCCTCTTCCTTTAAATTTTGACTGAAACCTCTTTTTACTTCCTGATGCTCAAAATTACTTGCTCCTTCATTATTTAGGTCTGTAAAGCAGAGACAGTATAAAGGCAAAATCCATACTATATAAATTAAAGAATAATGTGTATGAAAGATAGTTAAAATGACTAGAAAAATTGGTTGGCTCTCGGGTGACATGAAAAAATCATAATGATACTTTATACATGTGTTCACTTTCACAGAGAGGATCTCAAAATACAAACACTTTTGCAAACAAGTGTCAAACAACTCCATCATTACCACAAATTTACAGTTAAACTAAAGCACTCACTGGGAAAGCAATTTGCTTACAGCTGTAGACCAGGTGAATTGAGAGCAGAACCCAAGATGTATCATAACCTCTTGACAGATTTCAGTCCTTCACTAATACACGAGTCAAAGAACACAGTGCCAAAGCAGATACTCCTCTTTATAATGTTCCTAGCATCAGTCCTTCTTTTTTAGTCCTCTGAGTGACAGCATCTCACTGTACTGCAAGTACGCAACCCTTAAACTTCTGTTCCCCTTTCAGTTTTAAACCTTATGCTGTCATCTGCCTTCCTGAAGCACCTACTACTCATGTGTCATAAAACATGTTGTCTGTACTAGCCCTGATGTCAGTTTGAGCTGTTACTCCTAATCAGGGCTAGTTACACCATCTTGGCATGAGAATTTTGTTTAATTGCATAATTTGCCACCAGGTTATTTTTGAAGGTAATTTATGCAAGTGTTTGCCTATTAATAATTAGATTGTGCTCTCACGGAAAAACATTCCTTGTAGGTCTGAGGGTTGATGCTGATCCAGACAGCTGTAATGGTAGCTCATAATTAATTTTATGTTTCTTAGAAGCTTGGCTGGTGGAAATGTGTCCCACAACTGTTAATATGAATGTTAGTTCTCACGTCTTAAGTAGCGGTCAGTGCAGAGGTACAATTCACTTTGAGTTGTCTTCAAACCAAATGGCTGAATCAGAAGGTTTAGCTTCTTCCTCAAGGCCCCTTTGCTCTAAGTTGTATTCAGTTGGAAGAACTCTTTTAATTTGCTGGAAAATTAAACAAGCCTCATTCTGCTAGCCAGTATATTGTGGAGTCAGCATAATTAAATAAGAGACTGAATGCTCTTCACATTAATTGTAGTTTTGATGAAGATTACAATTATTTTTAATGATTACAAGAATTGCTACTGTTCTAATTAATGCATATAATAATATGCAATATGTATATTATATGCATATTGCATATGTATATTTCCATTTATGACTTCACTGGGAAGGCTTCAAAACAGTTATAAGAAATAGAAAGGCAAAGGATGCAATTCCATGGCACCAAGTATTTTGAAAAGGGGCTTTAAGTACAGCCAAAACAATCTCTTGGAAGCCAATGAGTACCACCAAGTCAGTTAAAGATTTGCAGAAGAGTCTGGGTTGCAGGCATCTGAGAAAGTTGGCAGGTTTTACCAGACTTGGTAGAGCTAGAGCTTCACTGCAGAAGAGACTCATATTCACAAGGATGATAGTTCAGCACTTGGAGAATAGAAGTATCCTGTTTTGGATACAGTTCTAAAAGCTGCTCCTGAGTTACCTAGATAATTTGTCTATTACTTAGGCTGCAAAGGCCTTTGATTTGTGTTTGTTTTTCTAAAAGCTGAATGACCTCATTCTTAGGTTGAAACACACTTGTCACTCAGCAGAGAGAACTGTTGCAGGCATCTGTGTAGTAACTTAAATTGGTATTGGCAATAGTGGAAAAAGAGAGAGGGCAACATATTTTATGAGGTCCAAACCACTAGCTCTCACTGGAAGAAGAGGTCTGTGTTTTGTAATTGGAATGGGAAAACAAGATGATGCGGTTTTCTTGTGATGTAAGAGACTATGCACATGATGCACTGGCCAGTGAAGAGCCTTCCACTCCCACTTCAACTCCTGCTCCTGAATGTCTCATCAAAAGAGAAAGTTGGGTTTTTTTTATTTCAATCCTCCACAATTACATAGTTAATTCAGTCACTTCGGTAAATAACTCAAAGTTCGTTTCTAATGTTTCATATAAACCATTCCAAATAATTGGAACAACTGAGTGTGCGAATTATCACTCAAGAATCATGGCAAGTACAAATTAATTGCATGATATAAATGAGTTTACTGATTGATAAAAAAAGATTTTACCACTTCATAACATTTCAGCCTTCTTTGAAGGCAAGCTTCACTAGGTTTGGAGAAAGAATCCACCCTCACTCCAACTCCAACTCTGATCTGCCCTATACTCAGTAAATATGACTGGAAGATTGTGTAAGACAGAGCATAAAACTGTGACAAATCATTTTATTTGTTCTAAATCAGTGTAGTAATATTTCTGAGTAGAAAATAGTTCTGAATTCTGAATAATAAGATAAAAATCTCCAAGGTAAAAAAACCACAATATGAAATACAAAAATAACTAAGATTATTCTATATTCCTAAACATCTCCAGAACACTTAATTTAGGAATATTCAGTTGAAAAGGTGAATTCAACCACTCCTGGAGTCGATTCTCTGACAAATCTCTTTTTGGCATGATTGTTGAATCCTGGTATGAACAGAACCTCAATGGAAACAGACAGAGAAAGGATAAGATGGGAAAAAAACCCTGAGGAGTATAAAGAGAGTCAGAAAGAAAAACCAGGATGGGAATTCAGGTTTTGGAAGAAAACAGCTATTAGCAACATAACAAGGTCCATAAAGGCATTTGAAAAAAACTAAATGCCTATTAGACTAGAAGTTCCTCCATCCTGGGAAGTTGTAGGACTTACATGAGATCTCCCTTTTAAACACAGTATTGACAACCTCACAAAGTCTTGAATCAGTGTCCAAACCCATGACATTTACCACTGTATTGGGTTTTGTTTTTTTTTAATGTCTTCTGTTTAAACCTAACTTAAGTAGAGAACAAGGTCTTTACAGCTATGCTGTCTGTGGGTCTGTCAATCCTTCAGTAATAAACTTTGAATACACTGCTTGCTTTCAACCATGTCATGTGTTGATTAGCTGACTGATGCATACACTCTATCTGGCCAACCAACTGATGACTTTTGAGCTGAGATTCACCCATCTTTCCCTCACTAGAGACTTTCCTCAATCACAGAAACACAGTCCTCATGTCTCTGAAAGACTAAGTTACTGCATTAAAATGAAACTTGCTCTGAATCAAATGACCAGGAGACTGGTCTCTAAGAAAGACCTCAAGTATCACAGGAGTCATGATTAAATCCTAACACATAGTGACACTATTGACATAACTGAGGTAAAAAGGCTGCCTTCTAGTTTTTGTTAACCATTTTCCTGTACATATTCTGAATAAGTTAATCCTCAGTTTTATCATAAAACAATTGAACTGATTAAATCTGATCTTATGTGAACAACACACGTGATGAAATTACAACTTTCATAAAATCTCATAGTAATCTGGCCTTTTTCTTTGTTAACATTCAATACTCATTGATTCCTCCTGCCCTTTTCTGGTTTTTGCTCCAGCCATATCACTGTCATTCATATTCCCACTTTGTGTAGCCCAACATCAAGTGCTGAGCCTGGTTTTGAGAGCCCTGAAGTAAAATTCTCAAATTGCTCAAGCTTAAGGCACCCAACAGTTGAATAATTTTAATCTTCCCTGGTTATTCACATACACATCTAAATGTAAGGAAGGCAAATCTGTAATTCAGCAGACAGACTCTGACTGAATTTCGGCATTCATTTCAGTTGGTGCTAAGTCAGGGTTGATTTCACAAAATAAAATCAGCCAAGCAACTGAAGAATATTTACACTTTTTAGCAAGTAAAAACACCCTAATGTAGGGGGACTGTATGTAGTACTGGAAGATATCAGTGTCAGGGCTGTAGGTGACCACTAACAGGCCCTGACCAGCATCACCTGGGTCCTCACCACACCCAGACCCTCATTGGTCCAGGAGCCTCATTTAAGCTCACGCCAGAGCAGCCTGACCTTCCTGAAGCTCTGCCAGAGGTATGCTTGTGCTCATTCCTGTCTCTTGCTGGCCTGGATGGATGGATTGATTGCTTGCTTGCTGGTCCTCCTGGATGAACTTTAGACCTATGCTGTAGGTAACTTGCCTCCTGTCCTGTTGCCTGGATGGACCCTGGACTTGACTCAATGTCTTAACCTGCCTGGGACTGCTGATGGTGCCTGTCACTTTCACCAGCCTGGCCACATTCAGATCCTGCAGGACTGTGTCCTGGTTGGTGAGGAGGACACTGCCCCTCCCAAAGCTGCCATTGCTCCTGGTTCTTGCTCTTACCTGACAGTTAGCTACAAGACATGAAACTCCCACTTGCTTGGAGTTCATCTGAAGGCAAGGCCTGAAATTAAAATGTAAAGTGTTAATTGAATTAATGTGGTCTTATTAATTCAAGTCAAGCTGTATTGCACAACTTCCCTTTCTCTCTAAAACCTGAACTTTTTCTTAAGGAGGTCACTTGTGTGGCAAAGCACTTGATCCAGGCTCTCTTGTAACCTCAAGAGGAGACTGGCAGAGGACCAGGTGTTTGGAGGGGGTAGCATCTACCCATTGCTCTCCCGGATGCCTTTTATTATCCTTCTTTCCATGAGCCTATTAGACTCTGCCTCACATGCAGAGGTGCATGCAACATGCATGGGTGCTATCTTGAGGTGTGATCTACCCACCTTTCCCTCAGCAGAGGCTCTTTCATACAGATAACAGAATGCCTGGGCCCTGCTTCTTTAAAATAAAGTGGTCTAAAATACTAAAAGAAAATGCCTTCTGAAAAGAGAATGAGACTGGCCTCCCAGAAACATTGAATACTATGTGGAGTTTTTACCCCTCAAAGCCAAGGGATCCAGAGCCCAGCTGAGGTGGGGTCCCTCTCAATTACCTCCTCGCTTTGGCTTTGCTGAGACCGATGGGTGAGGGCAGACCCTTGAAGTCTCTCCTCGACGCGGGACCGAGCACTGAGGGTTAAACCAAGCCCCAGCGAGAGACGCTGGGATGCTGCCTTGGAGGTGAGCAACCCCCGGGAGCGGTCAGCCCCACACGGCCCTCTCCTTCCCTTCCCCCGAAGGGCGGGAGGCGCCCCGCGCTCTCCCTCACCTCAGGTCGCG
>VZSZ01001558.1:905009-959832 GCA_013398815.1 Ibidorhyncha struthersii | reverse complement strand
GTGACTGGATGCCAACTGGATTTAACTCCATTCACCACCACTCTCTGGGCACGGCCATCCAGCCAGTTTTTTACCCAGCGAAGACTACACCCGTCCAGGCCATGAGCAGCCAGTTTCTCCAGGAGAATGCTGTGGGAAACTGTGTCAAAAGCTTTGCTAAAATCCAGGTAGATCACATCCACAGTTCTTCCCTCATCCACCAAGCAGGTCACCTTATCGTAGAAGGAGATCAGGTTTGTCAGGCATGACATGCCTTTATGGGCATGTCATCCTCGGTGAGAAGTCTGACAAACATGTACTTTGTTTCACATGGAAAAGTATAGCTCTAATAGTGGTGTTATTTGAGGAAAAAAGGAGTTTGCATGGGCTGCCAGGACCCCTGGAATCCCTCTTTGTGTGTGCATGTGATATTATGCTTTTCTGGGAATATGCATTGGAGAAGTTTTTTGATCTCACTGATGCCAGTTACTGCATGAAGTTATTTCTGATTGTCACAAAAGCAGTTTAAATAGGACTCAGGAGTAGTATGCATAGGTAACGTGAAATGTCACTGAGGCCCAGATGTTCAACTGCTGTGTGATGACACTGACCCTGATGAGGGCAATGAAATAATTCCAGTTTATGCAACTTAAGTATTTGAGCTCTGAACTTTTGTTTACAGTAAAAGTATACAATCACTCCCCCACCTGAGTACAGGTAACCTCCAGACAGCATCTTGACCATTGTTTTAACGGGAATTCCTGGCTGTTTGTACATTGAATTTCTTTGTTTTTCTCTCTTCCTAGTGTTGGAGCACTTGTGGGCCTGTCGATAGCAGCAGTGGTCCTCTTTGCTTTTATCATCACTGTGTGTGTTCTCTGTTATTTGTTTATCAGCACGAAGCCACGCAGCAAACTAGATACTGGTTTAAGCTTACAGATGGCAGGTAAGACCAGTTGTTATTGACATACATTATCTCCTGCAGAGGAGAAGCCTTATTCTGTCTTTAAATGGACATGGAGGAATCCAACAGTGTGTATTTGCTTTCTGATGGGGACCTCAAGATGTAGTCAGGCTATCCTGCTGTTTTACTTTCTGAATGAAATCTGTACCAAACTCAAATGCAAAAAAGCACAAGCTCAGTGTATTTTAGTAGTAGGAAGAGTGTAAAACTTATCAATACTGAGTAAGGGTGAAACAAACAAGTCCCTTTATCAGGAAGAGGCTTAATCAGTCGCTCTGGATTTCCTGTCAAGAGTACATAAACATATAGTAGTGATTTCATTCTAGGAATAAGTATCTCAAAAGAGATTTTTAAGTCTATTTTCTTGTGACAGGGAGAGATCATTCTTTTTTTCTTTCTTCTTAACATAGGATCCAGTCTTTGAAATCTAAAACTCTTTGCATCAGTCCCAGTAGTCCATACCTTTGTGCCGAAACTGTGTTGGCGGATGCCTGCAGGAGCAGTGCATGTAGCCAGTGCTAGCATGCTGGCATGGAAGAACCTGTGGCTGCTTCTCCATTTCACTACGTTTGTGAAATCTGACTGCAAGTTTTGATGGTGGGATGGGGTGTGATAAGTTTCACCCTTTGTCTTGGGCTTCCTAAATATTTAAATATGGCTTCAGTGGTTCAGCCAGTAAAGGAAACGTTGTTCTTGTTTAGGCCTTGGAAGTTAAACAAGTTGAAAAAAGGGGAATAATTCTTGGGAAAAAGTCCCCTCACCTCAAATTCTTTTTCTTTTTTTTTTTTTAAACTAGTTTTTAAAATGCTCCTATACCTGCATGGCAATAAATGACCCCTGAGTTATTGTAATTACAGCCTACTGTACAGCAGTAAGCCACCTTCTGAGTGTCTAGCTAACATGGTCCACTTCATACCAAACTTCCTATGTCTTGTTTTGTTCTCCAGAGAGTGCAGGCTTTGGTCTAGAAGTTGTTTGTAGAGCTGTCAGGAAATGCAAACCCTCAGTTTGGAGCTACATAAGCTGAGCAAGCTGCTGAAGCGAAAGTCACACATTCAGCAAACTGCTACTAATCTGCAAATTGGAAACTTCACACTTATCCTGGAGAGAAAGAGAGTGGAAATAAGACCTGCTACCTAGAACAGCCTAAATAAACTCTTGGGTAGGATTAACAAAATGCCTAGTGATCTTTTACAAGATGGTTGTGTTCTAATTATAAACTGGCATTATGCTTTTGAACGTGTTGCTGTTTAACTTCTTTCTTCAGGTTTCCCTGCAATGGCATCAGCTCTTAATCCATTGCCAGGACAGCAGTGCTGTTTTTTCTCGTGCTTTGTATTTTTGTGCCAGACCTGTTTGGCATATGGGGAGCTGGGAAGGAGGCAGGTGCTATTGCACTGCTGCTGCCGAGTGATTCCATCTTCCTCTAGACTCAAACCCCACTGCAAAACCACATCCTGCTTTGGCATTAGAGATCCTTCCTCTTTTCCTATCATGGGGTGAACAGCATCCCAAGATCTCCCCCTGATGACCCAGTGTTCACGTAGGCATCCTGCCTCATGATTCCAGGTGTTAGGACTCCAGGAAGCTGAGAGATCTTTGCTTTTTCCTAACCATCTCCTGTGTTGTTTTGAGCTTTATACAGACTGCCTTGCTTTGTATTTAAACACTATTTTGATTTTGCTCTCATCCTGTGTTTTTCACTTTTATTATTCTGCTTCTTAGGCTGCTCTGAATGACAATTATTTCACATCTAAATTCTGATAGCTTTAGCTGTTGATGAGGTGGACTGCCAGAAATTGAAAGCCAGTTACTTTGCCAAGGTTGAGAGATCTTTGAAAATGTTGAAGGATTTCATTGACAAGCCTGAGTGCTTATCTTCATCATACTGGGGTTTCTTTTGCATGGAAGTCATGCAAGGTCTGAGTATCTTATGAAATGGCTGGTTAGCTGCTTTCAGGCCTGAGGAACAATAAAAGCAGCCTCTCCTGCTCTCTCAGTTCTTCTGAGATTTGAGCATAATCATGTATTGGCAATAAAAATTAATTCAAAAAATTAAAACAGTTTTTAGAAGCTTCAAAATATTTTAGGCCTGAGGACTGAGTTTTTACTGGGAACTCGGTTCAGCCCTGCTTTTTCTGAACCAGCCTAATCTTGCCTTTAGGTGAAGGCTGTGTCACACATTAGATGTTGTGCGACATCTGTACCTCTGGAGCATTCAGAGAGCACTCATTTATGAAAGCAATATTTTTTATTATATTCAGTTTCACCCATGGTATAGCAGCTCAGTTGGAGTTTTGTATTTCATTAAACATACAATTGATTATTGTATGCCTTTCCTACCTCATGTAATAGTCAAAGTTGGTCATTGTTCTGTGAGCTCATCCAAGATCTCCTAAATATAGAAGTGGAATGGTTGAATGTTTACAGAAATAATTGCAAGATCAATCATAAAACTAACAATAAACTGGATGTGTAGCCTTTGTTAAAGTTTCTGATTCTGCAAAAGGAAGATCAGCTGGAATTTGCCTATATTTAGTCTTGAACAAATGGTCTGCAATAGCATCAATACAGATATTACAAATGGGGTTCCTGAGTTACTGAAGTCTGTTGTTAGCCCTAGCAAAAATTAACATTGTAATCTGAGAACCGAATTTTAGGAAAAATGAGCTCAGTCACTGGTGTAGACCAGGAATAACCACTTAAATGTTAATGGAATTATACTGATGTAAACTGTTATTACTAATTTCTATTTGTAATATCATATTGTAGAGTGCAGGGCAGATCCTTTATATGCAAGACTGTGTGTACAGGCAAATGGGAAGATCCCGTATCTCAAGGGTCTTAGCGTCTAGTTTCTTATCAGATCTAGTGTTTCTCAATAAAAAGCAGCAATATGTGCTTTATTTACCCTGTTCAATGAAATCCTCTCATTTTACAGTCAACATCTCAACTCTACTTTGCTTTTTTAGTCTTTGTACTCTGCCTCAGAATGCAAGGTTCACTTAGGATTTGGCGTGTGGGTTAACGGTCTGCCTTACTGAAGCATCGAAGTGCTTCACAGTTTTTCCTCTATTTATCCTCACAGCTACCTTTCTGAAGTAGGGAGATGCCGTTAGCCCCATCTTACAAGGAGACAGAACTGCAGGGAAGTGTTATATTTTTAAAGCTTTGTGTGTCAGTGTAGACATTAACGTCCAGTGGAATTTTGGAGGGACATCACTAACCAGAAGACCTTTGTCCTTTTGCTTATGATACCTCTAAAAACATGGCTCTAAGACTAGCTTGACACAGGAGTTCTGTGGTGCAGAGAACTGTGCCATACTGTTTGAGACCAAGGTGAATATTCAAATCATTGGAGCATACTTTTTCTTAGCATAGTGAATTTACATTTTAATCATATGTGTCGCTCAGTAAGCTCTTTCTGAGACAAAGGATTTTTCACTGGACTCATTGTAGGTGTTTCTATTTCTCCCATTTGAAGGCTGGAGAACTGAAAGTGTTTCTTCTTGGTAAACAAAGGCCCCAAAGGAATCCAAGCCCCAAGAATGCAAATGTTATGGACTTTCCCAAGATGAAAGGGAATTTGGTCATATGCTTTGTTCTTCTTCTAACCATAAAACTTCTCTGTGCAAAAGGTTTGAGTACTTGTGGCCTTGTAAATGACTCATAATTGCTGGGAAAAATGTGCTTTAATAGAAGAGATTAATTCCTTGTTCTTACAAAGCAGTGACATCGTAGTATGCAAAAGTTCATGGTTTCATTTCATAATAAGGAAAAACTCAGCTTGAAAAATAGCCAGATGACCTTCCTGCCCCTTTCTCTCCTTAATTAAAGATTCCTCATGGGACACTATTCAACTATACAAAATATTCAGCTATTTTGATGAAAAAGCAGCAAACTCTCACACTTTCTCATCCTTAGCTCAGTAGAATTATCTGACTATTGATTCTAAAACCATATAGCTGCTGTCTGAATTCAGAGACAGTGTGCTTGGTTGTTGGAGTATGCATTGATAGCTTTGCTTTCTAGGTTTATCAATAATTTCCACTATATGATCTTTCTGCAGCTAGCTTTAAATTTTCCCAGGTTAGGCTACTTTTCTTTTTGCCAGCCATCTGCCTCAGGTATTTGTAGATGGGAAAGATCAGCCAAACAGGCTCAATTATAAAAACAAAAATACCAATTTTCTTTTTTCTTTAGGAAATGAAGAAATTTCCTATTTTGGAACTGGGAATTCAAATTTAGTGGAAGGGGTAGCATTAGCTCAAAGTTACATCACTAAGAAAGATTAAATTTGGAAATGTTTAAATTGGACTCCTTCACTTTTAAGTTTCCCAGACTTTCTTGTAGCAGTGCGTTTTTTGCAACTCATTAAGATAAGCATTTGGTTTTTGTTGTTTTTTTTTACTGCAAAGATACCTATAGGTGGTGTAAGCTGTTTTAGATATGAAATCTAGACAGGCTTCAAAAACCAGGTGCCTTCCTCTATAACTGATAATGAATTTTTTTTTTACTTTGGGGGTTTGATTTTTTTGATCATGGCTGAAATAAGTCACTGGTTGGTTTCAACTGAGACCTTGGCTTAAATATTATTGTACAGATATTTTGAAACATCAAATTATCAAATCTCATTTTGATATTTTGAAACCAAACTGCAGGTTTTTCAATTCAAACAAGCAACTTTCAAAACACTTCAAAAAACAAATAATTCCTTTGCCCAATTGGCTTTGTTTCAGTTTTTGTAAATGAAAACATTAGAATTCTCAACTTTTAATTCCTATTGGATATAGGGAGCCTTTTTTAGTTCCTTCCTCACACACTTCCTTGAACAGAAGTACCCTGCCTGGTTATGCTTATTTTTTTCTTTTCTGTTTGTTCTCTGTGTTGGCCCAAGTAGTGGGAAAGTGGAAAATGAGGTCAAAGACACTGTTGGCCAGAGGCTGATGGGAAATAGAAGGAAACTAATCCTGGGAGGAAGACTGATGAGCTCCATAAGGAGACTTAGGTGAGAAAGGGAGCAGGGAGACATTTTAGAGCCAGTAGATAAAGGAGAAACTGCAACAAAACAAGGATCTGGGTGTGCCTTGGGAGCATGTGGAAGAGGGACAGGCATAATGGGGTTGAGAGCAGCAGACCAGGGAGGACACGATGCCGGAGGGGATGGGGAAACTCCTGAGAGGGCCAGGGAGTGGAACAGTGGCTGTGGGTTGGCTGGGGAGCAGAGGTGGGGTGCTTGGGGACAGATATGAAGAGGGAGCCTTGCAGATGGGAAACATGCGCAGGGTTGGAACAAGTAGATATTTAGGGCAGAGAAAAGAGATAGGACGAACTGAAAGTATGAACTGAGGTCGTTGTTCATGGAGACGGGGACTAACATGGGAAGCATACTAGCAGAAAGCTACGACTGGAAACAGAATGAGGAAAGCAGGAAGGAAATGAAGGCGTGAATATAAGGTAAGAAAGAAAAGAAAGTAAGTTCAAAGTGTGGTCAGAAAAGTTTTTGCTTATAGAGCTTTGCTTTCTCTGCTGTCAGCAGGTATCAGTGAAAATGACTGGCAGAGTCTCTCTCTTCTCCCTTCCTGACAGTGACTCACTGCAGACTGCTTTTGCTTTGGTTATTCTGATCAGTTAGGCAAACTCAAGTTGTCTGCACTGAATCTAAAGATTCCAGCTCTTCTGCTCCAAGCAGGTGTCTGTATCAGTTACCTGGAGGAATTTTAATGAACTCTTATTTATTTTAACGTATGAAGTTGTGCTCTGAAAAAGACAATATTCAAATACTGCTAAGCTTCATGACCAAACATTCAAAAGATGGGAGATGCCAGAACTTAAGATTTTCTGGGCAACTGGTGAAATACCTAACTAAAAATTGCTTTATTTGTTCCTGTCATCCCTTCAATCTTTCTGTAAAACAAAGCTGACACTTCTTTCATGCAAAGAAGTATTGTGAGCCTCCTCCCATGCAGTGCTTTGGGATCACTGGATGAAAGATGCAGTGAAGGCAATAGTGACTGATCATTTTTGGGGAGGGGTGATAATTTGAGATTTCTGATCTGTTTTCTTGAATATGGGATTTTTTCTGTCATTTCTTTTAGGACACTCTCTGATTTCCTGCTGTAAGTCCTACTTATATTACAGTGCTGCTACCTTAAGCTGCTTTTCATCTTGATGTTTATTCCTTTTTAACACAAATTAATTATAGGCTCAGGAATGGAAAGTGGAATGGCTGTTGTCTATCCCATCCTCTAAAGATTGTAGAGGAAGATTCCAGGAACTGTGTTTTTTCTAGTGCAGTGGGTGTATCTGTGTATTACTACTTGAAACTAAAGGAAGAATAATGCTATTGGTTTTACTAAAAATGCTTTTGTTTTACAGACAGTGAGACTAGAGGGAGTTCGATATGTTAAAAAACAGAGGCACTGGATGGATTCTACCAATGCTGTAATGAAAATAGGTACAGTGAGAACACTTCATCTTACTCTGTTGTATTTGTATATCCTCTGCTCTGTTTTATATGTGGTGATGCAGATATGATAAGCATTTTAAAATGCCATGATTCTTTATGTGGGTTTTTAGCTTTCTGAAAAGCACTAGAGAACTGTCTGTTTGATTTACTTCTATATTGTTCTGATGCTGTCCTGGCACAGGGAAGTATCTGCAGAGACTTGAATAGAGTCCTTCCACAGAGAAATTGCTTCTTGATTTACTTGTACATGAGTACTCCTTCATGACTGTCTGCCAGAGAAGATCACATTCCCCTTATGTTGTCTTTGTCCTTTCCCTGATGCTGTCCAGGATGCACCAGAGCTTACTAAGGAGGCAGCCATTGTAACTCATCATTCAAAAGAAATTCTTTAGCAATGAACTGCCAGAAAGTCTCCTGTGTGACAAAGGGCAGTGAAGTATCTGGTGGGTAGTTTAGTCCTATTCTTCTTCTTGGGGATGCTACCTACAAATGCTGGGTCAAGTCTGATAGAGAACTGAAGAGGATAATCTTGCAAAAAGTGAAGTTTTATATGCTGACTTCATTTTTATGCTGAAATCGTGTTTAAGGGTCAAACTGCCTATGGCACAGACCACACAAATGTACGCCAGTACAGATGAGTTGAACTTCAGACTTAAGAGGAATTTATGAATAATGCAAAAGACTTCAGATGGCACAAAAGATGTATTTTACTTTCTGTAGGTGCTGATGCTTATGGCTAAGCAGCCACAGAATGTGAGAATAGCCATAGATTGGCAATGTCTGTCATAGGAAAAAAAAAAAAGTGGGCCTGTTTGCTTAGCAGTTGTTCATAGAAGAGCAGGAAAGTAAATGTGTCAAGAGTTCCCTGCTTCATGTATTTTCTCTTGTACACTTAAAAAGCCACGCTGTGCATCATAAGCGCAAATGTGTTTTCCTCAGCACTTTTTATTATCAGCATAACAGGCTTGTTTGGGCTGCTTGTCCTCATGAAAATACTTAAGTGTAACAAAACTCATTCTGAAACTCTTAACCACCTCCACACTTTCTTTTTTTTTTCTGCTGTTGCAAATGAAATGGCTTGTGGGAGAAAAATGCCATGGGAAGACTAAAAAGGATCCTGCAGTCAGAAAACTGTCTGTAGTGAGAAAATCCAAAAATATCTGTGGCAGGTGCTAAGTACTGAGATTAGACCTCAGTTCAGGTCTGTGAATATGGCATTGTTTTCTGAAGGCCATAAGTCTCTCATTTCCTCGTCCTTCAGTTTGCCTGCTTTCCACCATGTTGTAGAGATTAATGTTTATGGAGTGCCCTGAAGTGGAGCCTGCTAACCACTGTTACTTACAGGAAGAGAAACAGAGGGAGAGAATTGAAAGGCCAGCTGCAAAGGACTTTTTTGTAGGGTTTGAATGCATGCGTTATATAAAGACCAAAAAATTTAAAAGCTTTTTTTGTGCAAGCATTATCCAGTTTTTTGTTGGTAAAGTGAGGCTGGCATTTTCATGAAGAGTGAAAATACTTGAGACCTTTTTGGGCTAAACCCAGGAAAACTATGCCCTTAGCCTGTGAGCCTTTTTGCTTCCAGATGCAGAACAGAGCAGCTGGGAGCTTTCTGTGGAAATGGAAAGGGAGGGAGGCAGGCAAGGATCTCTTCTGAACTTCAACAGATAATCTGGTTAAGTGTTGGTAGAAATTCCAGCTCTCTAATTGTTTTTTGTCCTCTGCTTTTCTGCTTGTTGTGGATTTCATGCCCTCACCTGTTATGGGGAGCCACTTCACGGTGCAGTGATAAGCCAGAGCATCCATCAGTGGCTGTAAACCTCTCACTGCTGTGAGAAATCTACATGTAGCAATTAGATTTGATTTAGCATGCATACTTCCTCTGCCAAATTCACTGGGTTTTAATAGGAACAGGACCCCCTACACCCTTGCAACTGATGTATTTCAGCATACAATTCAAGCTTGTTTGCATGCTCTTTTCCAGCAAAATGGCAAATACAGCTCTTTGCTTTAAAAAGCAAAAGGAGAGGACCTAGACAGCTGGAGGCATCGCTTCTAACTTGGAGTGATAAGAGAGCACATTATTAAACAATTGAGTTATGCACAAGAAAAATCTGACACAGATTTCATGAAGACAAATCATGACAAACGAGTCTAATTTCTATCTTTGTCAAGGTAATTTTGCATGTCAGGTTAGTAGGAACAAGTGGCTATGACTTACAGGTCTTTATGAAAATGCACTCAAAGAAAAGTTTATAGTGCCTTATTCTCAAATACATTTTTGGAGGGAAGGATGTCTCAGTACTCTGTCCCAGTTGAGTAGTAAGAGCTTGGCTGAAGGACTAAAGGGCATATGTGTAAAATTTATGGGTGACACCACCCTGGGAAGGCTTGCAAAACTCTGAAGGATAAAACTACTTTTCAGAATCATCTCAGTGCCCTGGAGAAATGGTCTGAAATAAAAAAGGTAAAATACAGTAAAGATAAAAGCGAAGTACTGTGCTTAAAAACAAGCAACCAAATCCTCAAATATACCAAAGTGAGGATAACTGAATAAGTGATGTGGGGAAAAAAATATCTGGGGATTTACAGTATGCCGTAAACAGAGTATCGATGTTCTGGGCTCTTCTTTTAGTCTGACATACTAAAAGGGGAACTGTATATAGGATGTAATAATATATAAATATATAAGGTAAATATATAAGGTAATAATTTGCTCCAGTTAGTGCTGGCAGTACCTCTGTTAGAGTAATGGTCTTAGTTGTTGATATACTGATGAAGAGAAAAAAAATGAGAAAATGACAAAGAGTTTTGGAATGGCAGAACAGGCTTAAGCTGGCTTAAGTCTAGAAAAGAAAAGATGAGGGACAGGATTCAGTTACGTGGAATAGAGGACTGGTTATTTTCCATGTATGTGGCAGGCAGGGTAAGTAATATGCTGAATTTCACATTGAAGTACATCCAGATTTAGTAATAGAAAATCTTCCAAACTGTAAGGGTAGAAGTAGTACTGGACCAGCCAATGAGGCACATTGTAGGACTTTCTTCCAAGGGCGTCTTGAACAGGCTAGACTCACACTTGTCAAAAGCGAGATAGGTGAAGGATCTCTACAGCCTTAGCGGGGGGGGCTGTGTCTTAGTCCCAGTTAGAAGAGGCCCAGCTAAGAAGCAGAGTTACTGAACAAAATTGGTCCTGTTTTACCTCAAACCAGGACACCCAGGCGTCCCTTAGGCCACACTAGTAGCCCCTGGCTTTTGGTAGACTGTGTGCAAGTCTGGGAAGAAAAGTCTGTCCAGGTGCTCTGAGTAGATACAGTGGGTGCTGTGTCACGCTGTGTGTGAGTCTGCCCCCAAGTCTGGAGAAAAAGTGATGACCATAATAGGAACATCTGAGCTCCCTTCTGATCTGGCATTTAATCAGAAACACTGCATGTGGAGATGGACTAGAACAGACTATTTCAGTTGGAAGGGACCTACAATAAGCATCTAATCCAACTGCCTGACCAATTCAGTGCCGACCACAAGTTAAGGCAAATTATTAAGGGCGTTGTCCACATGCCTCTTAAACACTGCCAGGCTTGGGGCATTGACCACCTCTCTAGGAAGCCAGTTCCAGTGTTTGACCACCCTCTTGGTAAAGAAACGCTTCCTTACGTCCAGTCTAAACCTCCCTTGGCACAGCTTTGAACCATTCCTACGCATCCTATCACTGGATACCAGGGAGAAAAGATCAGCACCTCCCTCTCCACTTGCCCTCCTGAGAAAGCTGTAGAGAGAAATGAGGTTGCCCCTCAGCCCTCTCTTCTCCAAAGTAGCCAAACCCAAAGTCCTTAGCCGCTCCTCATAGGACATTCCTTCCAGCCCTTTCACCAGCTTTGTTGCCCTCTGGACACATTCAAGTACCTTGATACCCTTTTTAAATTGTGGAGCCCAGAACTGCACACAGTACTCACGGTGAGGCCGCACCAAGGCTAAATGCAGTGGGATAATCACCTCTTTTGACCAGCTGGTTATGCTGTATTTAATGCACCCCAGGATGCAGTTTGCCCTCTTGGCTGGCAGGGCACACTGCTGACTCATATTGAGCCTGCTCTCAACCAGATGTCCATAGTGGGGAAGGGTACAAATCTAAGTTTGTATGCATGCCCTGTATGTTTTGATTTAAGTTGGTCAGGAATATATAATCATCCTCAGAGCCTTAAGCAGAAGAAAATCTAGAATCTACAAAGAGTGTCACCGGTAACTCAGATAAGTGTCATTCCTCTCGATGAACGAGTACTGAAGTGATGTTCTTTGCTGGTTAGGATGCTCTTTGCTGCTAGTTGCCATCTGCCTTGAAATCCAAGATTTCACACTTCAGGACTTCTGTCAGTAGTTGAATTAGCTGAGGTTTCCTGGCCAGATTTCAGTGCATATCCGTTGTTTCTTGCATATTCAAGACAAACATCTGCTTCTAAA
Organism: Ibidorhyncha struthersii; assembly: GCA_013398815.1. Lineage (NCBI taxonomy): Eukaryota > Metazoa > Chordata > Aves > Charadriiformes > Charadriidae > Ibidorhyncha > Ibidorhyncha struthersii. Next base: position 947,965 of record VZSZ01001558.1, on the reverse strand, counting down.
TTCAGCTGTATGAACAGCTGTTCTGCTTCACCTAAGAAGCAATCCTGTTTTAATGAGCAGTAGAGTAATTTCGTTGTGTAGAAATGCTTCAAGTATAGTTTGGAATCCATCAAGATTAAAGGCACACATTGTAAGCATGTCTATCATTTAAAAAAATGAAATGTGCAGTTTAATGTAGATATTGGTGGTGCATTTCCAAGAGGCACTGTTAGATTAGTGACTCTGTCTTCATCTGCTAAACCTTTTTTGTTTTGTTTTAGCACCATTGTGCCTTGAGCCTTTATCACATGCAAGGTGAAATCCTCATTGCACAGCAGAGGAGCAACAGCAGATCTATCCATCCACATACATCCCCAGAGGAGGCATTTAGTGTTTCATAGGTGTAGTGATGCCATTCAGAGGTGTAATTCTTCACATGATAAAGATTAGGAGTATAATGAGATGCTTGGAAAGAAGTAATCCCACTGAAAGGGATTGAGCTGTATGGTTTGTTCTGGATTTTTTTGTAGGATGTCTTTATCAACTCTGCTGTGCAACAGAGGAAAAAAAATCTTCCCCTGTTCAGTCTATTTCTTAACTGTGATTGGTATTTTGCAGATAGAGAGCTGCATCCTTCACAAGGCCCTCATCAAAACAAGCTGTTGACAAAGCCAAGTGGCTTCAAGAGACTTCCTGAGCCACAAGGATGAACTGTGACTGTGAGCCCCAAGAACCAGACTCACTCTTCCGGAGGTGTTTCCTGGCTATTCCAACCACTGTTGATAACCAGAGGCCAATCTGAAGCTGTGCCAGGGTTATGTATTTGTGTATGGTTACTGTACTGCGAAGTAGTGTATTTTGAGTGGCACATACCAGCTACTGCTGCTAGTCATTTTCGTGCAAATTGTTGTCTTTACCCTGTGCAATTCCAATGAGATAACACAGCTGTCAAGCAGAGCAGAATTTGGCACACCATGTTAGACCAAGCTTTATTTTAAGCTTTCCCTGTGTGCCATCTTAATGTGGTGTCTTCATGTCATGAATATGATTGCCTTTAGCCAAATGTGATGGTTCAGTGCACAAACATATGTGAACACAGTACCTCAATAAAATCTGGTGTTTGTTTGTGTTGTATTTTTCTTAATATATCGTTTCCCCCCACCTTTGTTTCCTCAGAAGATTCTCACAGATCTTAAAATTACTTTGATGGGAGAATTTTCCAACAAAAAAGTGAAGTTAGTAAGAAGTGAATTTTTGTAGGGAAGTTTTGATTTCAATAGCTGTTTTCATAGGAAACAGTAAACACTAAAATGAATTGAAATAAACATCCACAAATGTTTTGCAGATTCTACATCAAAATATGCTTGAATATTTATTTTGAAGCAAACTTTTAAAAATTTTCCGGTAGTGTTCCAGGTTGGAACACTAATTTGTGAAGTGCTGAGCATCCTTCAGGTAACCAAAGAGCTCTGATTGCACATTTTATTTCCCCAGAAGTCTTAGGAACAACTAATATAGTCTTAACTGTCATATTTGAGCTTTCAAGTCTTTCAAGCTTTCAGGCTTCAAATCGTGAACATTAATGATAATGATTTCTTTTTATCTTGTGAGGGTTCTTTAAGATCAGTGATCAAAAGATATTCTAAAGTGTTTAACCATGCTGTTTATGTGAAGGCAGTAGACATTATATTTTCTGTTTGCAGATGAAGCCTGAAATATTTACCTACCATGTCAGTTTTGTCTCTGGTTATACTTCAACTTTTTAAGACCAGATCCTCGTCTGCTGTTTGGGAGTGACATCTTTCTGTGTGGTAGTGCTTGAAATTTAAACTTCTTTACAGCTATCTGGTGTTATGCATCAGAACTCTCCAATTGTTTCCAGTCTAAGCTACTCTGAAGTCACATTACTTGTGTGAAATAACACAGCAGTGCCTCTAAAAGAAATAGAAAGAACATATACCATATTCTCTGTAACTTTGCATATGCTATCTCACTAAACTGGCATTTGCTACTGTGGACTTGTAGAAAATTAAAACTACTCTGGGTGCATGAAGACAATATTTTCATAACATTAGAACATAAACCTGATCTTCCAGCCTCATAACTTGCTTGATTGGAACTATCAAAGAGCAAAAGGGAAGAAGATTTATGATTTTTGCCATCTGATTTCCTTTGAGGATCCCAGCCCTGAGATACACATTCTGGAAGGGTATGCTTCATTCTAAACCACCGATAAAAGACTTGAAGAATATGAAAAAAAAGAGGATTTAGGTTATTTCAGCTTCATACAAACTTGAACCAGCACTTTTGTAATATTTACATTTTAAAGTAATAAAAGGTCATAGAATGGTTTAGGTTGGAAGGGATCTTGAAGCTTCATCTAGTTCCAATCCCCCTGCCATGGGCAGGAATGCCTCCCAGTAGACTAGGTTGCTCAAATCCCCATCCAGCCTGGCCTTAAACATCTCCAGGGATGGAGCCTCCACAGCTTCTCTGGGCATCCTGTTCCAGTGTCTCACCACCCTCAGAGTGAAAAATTTCTTCCTAATATCTGATCTAAATCTACCCTCTTCCAGTTTAAAGCCATTACCCCTCGTTCTATCACTATGTCGCCTTGTAAAAGTCCTTCCCCAGCTCGCCTGTAGGCCTTCTTTAGGTACTGGAAAGTTGCTATAAGGTCTCCCTGGAGCCTTCTCCAGGCTGAACAACCCCAACTCTCTCAGCTTGTCTTTGCAGGGGAGGTGCTCCAGCTTTGTGATCATCTTTGTGGCCCTCCTCTGGACCTGCTTTAACAGGTCCATGTGTTTCCTATGTTGGGGGCTCCAGAGCTGGATGCAGTACTCCAGGTGGGGTCTTACCAGAGTAGAGTAGAGGGCCAGAATCACCTCCCTTGACCTGCTGGCTACACTTCTGATGCAGCCCAGGATACGGTTGGCCTTCTGGGGTGAGATCGTATAATACGGGCTCATGTTGAGCTTCTCATCAGTCAGCACCCCATGTCTGTCTTCTCCAGGCAGCTCTTGATCCATTCTCTGCCAAGCCTGTATTTGTGCTTGGGATTGCCCTGGCCCACGTGCAGGACCTTGCACTTGGCCTTGTTGAACTTCATGAGGTTGGCATGGGCCCACCTCTCCAGCCTGTCCGTGTCCCTCTGGATGGCATCCCTCCCCTCCGGTGTGTGTACCTTGCCACACAGCTTGGTATCATCAGCAAACTTGCTGAGGGTGCACTTCATCCCACTGTCCATGTCACCAACAAAAATGTTGAACAGCACAGGTCCCAGTACCAACCCCTGAGGAACAGCACTCGTAACTGGTCTCCACTTGAACATCGAGCCATTGACCACAACTCTTTGCGTGCGGCTGTCCAGTCAGTTTTTTATCCACCGAGTGGTCCATCTGTTGAATCCATGTCTCTGCAATTTAGAGACCAGGATATCATGTAGGACAGTGTGAAATGCTTTGCACAAGTCCAGGTAGATGACATCAGTTGCTCTTCCCTTGTCCACTACCACTGTAACCCCCTCGTAGAAGGCCACCAAATTTGTTAGGCTTGACTTGCCCTTGGTGAAGCCATGTTGGCTGCTACCGATCACCTCCTTATTTTCCATGTGCCTTAGCAGAGTTTCCAGGAGGATCTGCTCTGTGATCTTGCCGAGCACAGAGGTGAGACTGACTGGCCTGTAGTTCCCTGGGTCTTCCTTTTTTCCCTTTTTAAAAATGGGGGTTATGTTTCTGCTTTTCCAGTCGTCAGGAACCTCACCAGACTGCCATGACTTCTCAAATATGATGGGTAGTGGTCCAGAACTTCGTCTGCCAGTTCCCTCAGGACCCACGGACGTATCTCATCAGGTCTCATGGACTTGTGCACCTTCAGATTCCTCAGGTGGCCTCATACTTGATCTTCACCTACATTGAGCGGTTCTTCATTATACTTTATTCTATTTTGAATGTTGCAGATAAAAATATCTTTGATTTTTGTCTCTTGGGCAATTGCTAAGTATTTGATTCCTCAAGTGATGAGGTATTTTTCCCTCAGATATCGGGCTTTTTATCCATTTTGAGTATCTTAAGATGCCAAAGTAGCAGAGGAGGAGTAAAACCAGAATGCAAAAAAATGTTTCCAGTTCGTTGCCTATGTCCAGTGCCTGTTTGTGTTTTCTGGTGCTGTGTTACGAAAATCCATTTCTTTGCCCTTTTAACTAGTTCTTTTGTAGTTGAGGGTTTCTAAATGACATGAAAGAGTACCTCCCACGCTGGTTTGATGGGGGGATTCAGTACGCTGCCCATAACAGCTTTCAAACATAATACGCAGTTGCAACAAGGGTGGCTCCCTGTGTTTAATAGACATAATTAGGTTTAATGTACTTATTAGGCATAGCCCTAATTTTTGCCCTGGGAGCATTTTAAGCTTAAGGTATTTAAATGACCAGAGTAAAGCAAACTCGGGGCTGTTCTGCTACCATCAGCCATACAGAAGCTAATAAAGCTCACAGGAGTTGCTATGAGCATTTTTCATTGTTTTTCAAAGTTGAGGAATTTTTCTAACCATAAGGGCAAAATAAAAATGGGAGGAGAATTGTGTAATAGTATGCAATAGGCCTCACGGACTGTGTGATACAGAAAGTGTGCTTTTTCTCTATACATTTACAGATACGAGCAGAGCAGCATGAGCAGCAGCCCCTGCCTGATTGGTTTCACTGGGACCAGGCTGGCTGGGTGCCACTGGTAGTGCTGGGACTGACTGTGTCTTTCGCTGGAGTCACAATGGCAGAAGTGGCAGCTCACTCCAGAGTGATCTACCTTTCTCATCCTCACCGTTCTCTAGATATTTCAATATTAATAACTGGCTATTCACTTGTAATCTTTAACCTGACTTTGGGTCTGAGTAGAAAATACCAAATCAATGGTCCCACAATATCAGTCAAATGGTTAATGACTTTCATAATTAGTCACCTTATTTAAGTATAATTCCTGAAAGCTTTGGCCTTTGCAATTTCTAAATTATACAAGAAAGAACAAAGAAAATTCACACCTTTATTGAATGAAAATAATGTCTGTTAATTGTTTTCCTAATATGACAAATGTGAGCGAGATCCTCAAGATTGTTCCATCCTTCAAGTTTTGGAAAACACGGGGCGGGAAAAGCATAAAGATTCAGCTACTTCCTAGGAATACAAATGAGAAGCTTTTAAGTTTTCATCCGTTAGCCTGAAGCTCACAGAAATCCCATCTCTCTTAATTTGAGGTAAGGAATTTAATATTTTGTCAAATAGATGTAGAAATGATTATACCTATAAGGTCAGAGGAGTGGTCACTTAGTAGGTGTCTATGGAAGATCTACTTGTTCTTTTCTTAGCCGTTTGTTTATAAATTTATAAAGTTAAGAAAACCATACAAATAGGCTTCATATTTTAACAGATATTGAATAGTTGGATAAAGAGCCATTAATATATTATAGTAAAAGCAGAGGATGAGAGAATTCTGCCATGGGCAAGTTTTTGGAAAGTCGGTTCCTAGCCGTATGAAGCTATTTCTGGTTCAAAAAAGAGATCTCTGCTACACTGAGAAACTGAAAAAAATTGAAAACCTGATCTGAACAACCACCAGGATCTGTCCAAGTTCCCAACCACCATTTATTTCTGGAGTAGATCTTTGGAAACAGGGTGCTGGTTTCTAGTGGTCAACACGATTATTGCACTTAGCTTCCCTTTTCTGTCATTCTGTTGCTCCTTTGTGATCATGAGAGTGTGGTCTACAGATAGAGGTCATTGATTCATATATATGTGTGTGTCTTTAAATAACACATTTGTATAAAATGCTTTTGAATGGGAAGAATCTATCTGTGTATCCGTGAGTCCGTAAGTCTCTGACCAATATACTAAAATTTACATTTTAGTTATGTTAGACACTTGCTACTTAAAAACCCCGTTCTAGTCTTCTCCATTATTCCTATGTTTTTTTCAATCCACATCTGTTGAAGAGCCTTTCTTTATATACAGAAGAGTATATTTTGATGGCAACAGCAACACAAAGCATTAAAAAAACTGTTGAAGAGCCTTTCTTTATATACAGAAGAGTATATTTTGATGGCAACAGCAACACAAAGTGTTGGAATTGATTAGTGGAAACAGTGTAAGTACAAAGAGCTGCATATAAGCACCTTTTTTGCAGCTGATGTTTCAGGATACTCTAGCTGAAGAGTATCTTACGAAACCACAGCTTCCCTTTCCCCCTTGCTAAAAAGAAGATGGTGGCAATAGGGGGTGTGTGTGACTGGTTTTAATGTTAAGGACCACAATTTTTTTTCTCTGCTCCATCAACTGTGCTGAGCATTACACCAGCTGGGCCAGGCAGTGTCACCCAGAGGTTTTGGGAGAAACTGGGTGGTTCTGGCTTTTGTTGGCTGTGGATGGACTTCAGCACAGGGGCATGGAAGTGTTGATGGGTCATCCTCCTGCACCCTCACTCGGGCAAAATCTGTATGAATTCCATCAGGATGTGCAGAAGCAAGACCCAGATTAGAGGGAAGCGGCAGGGGAGAGCAGACAGCTGGCTGATGAACGTTGCATGATGTCAGTTCTCATGTTTACTGTGATAATCTGGATCCCTCAGATAACATTTTGCAATGACACAGTCCTTTGCCATTATCTCTGTCTCAGTGTTCTGTCTCTTCTTTCACACAGTGGGTAGCAGATGGAAGCCCTTCAGATGTTCACACAGGGTCAAGAGAGTACCAAAATGGCTCTGCAGATGGCTTTCAAATAGCCATGGGACTGGACTCTGCCTGGGAAACTAGAAAAACCTTGTGGAAACCAGGCCTCAGGTCAGAACCCTCCCTGCCCAAAGTTGTGACTTACCCCAGGGAGGAGAGCAAGATGTTACTCTTGTTCCTGATAAATGACTACTTGGTTCTGCAAACAAATGTAAAGTACATTTCCCTTAATGAACGTACTGCAAAATGGAAGCGGTATTTTTTCCCTAAATGCATCAACCACAGAAATTTCAGTAAATTAAGCCTGCTCTTTTTACAATGCTGAATCAAAATGTCGAACCAGCACAGCTCAATTATAGGAGAGGAAATAAAGCAACATGCTGAATACCAGCAGGTTATTTATGAAATACTTCAAATTGCCAATGCCGTAACTACCTGGGGAAAAGGAGAACAGACAAGAGCATAGATTCAGCTGTGGAAAAATTGACTCAGACCAACTTGTTTGCAAAGTTTTAAAATTCAATTTTTCACCCCATCTGAGCTTTATAGGCTGGTTGCACCCTTCAGTCTGTTATTGGTTTTGCTAAAGAGATTTTTTAGGTGCAAAGAAGTGAGGAGAGGAGAAGAAGGAATCCGGATTTATGCTTTTGGGTTTTTAAAAAGGTAAAAGCACTTGTTATTTTTTCAATGCAATATTGATTTGCATTTTGCCGTTCTTAAAAAAGATCAGTCACCCCAAAATCCTTTCTACAGAGGAGACAATATTGCAGCTGAATAATTTTTTTTTGCATTTTAAATCAGAGATAAGTACCTTACTCTGTATTTTAATGATGCTGAGAGATAAGGTGCAGTGACTTTAATGTCACATGAGGTTGTATCTGAGTGCTTCATATTGAATGAAAAGCAGATATTTCCAGTGAAATAAATAGCTTTATTTATGACAAAGGCAACAAATTGAGAATCTCTCTGCAATTAATGGGAGACATTAAGTGACTCCAAGAAACCCATTTGGTATTCATGCAATACATTGTTTTTTAAAAATAATAATAACAGTTTGAGCTACAGTTGGGAAATCAATGACTAAAGTTATTGGCTGTAGTGACTACATGTACAGATTACCTCTAAGTAATACAATTCTTCTAAAGGGCTAGTTATTAGATCCTGTAATTTGTGAATATTTTTTATTTTCTCCATTGCCATGCAAAGGCAGGAGCTGGAAAAGCAAAGGTCACGAGCTCTGGTTAAACCTTTTGAAGAGCTGGGTAAAGTAGTACATGTGTCCTACAGACCTCTGCACCTGAGGATGAATGTACAGAGCCTGAGCACAGGCTGGTTGTATAGCTGGCACAATACTGTGGTAGGATTGTGATTTTAAAGATACGTATACTACCATGACATATGCATATCATGATACTAACACCTGAGGATGAATGTACGGAGCCTGAGCACAGGCTGATGGTATAGCCGGCACAATACTGTGGTAGGATTGTGATTTTAAAGATATGTATACTATCATGACATATGCATATCATGATACTAATCTCATGATCCGTGTGGGGCTGTTGATATGGTTTGCCTTGGTCTTGCTGTGCCTTGGCTTTTTCTTTCGTCTTCTCTGCCCAGGGCTGTACTGGTGCCCCGTTAGCACCTCCACCCCAGCGGGAGAAGGGCTGGAGGCAAACAGCACTTTCCTTCTCTTCCCCATCACATCTCTCACTCTTCCCAGCAGAGCAGCAGAGTAGAATTGCCTGCCTCATCTGCAGCTGTTGGGTCCTTGGAGAGACGTGTGCTTGGAAAGGGAATCCTGTGTGCTAAAAAGTAACTCTGCAAGACAGAGAAGGTCCCAGCAAATGCAGTGTCTCCCTGTGATAAGCTTTGGGATCATGGGTGATCCCAGGCCTCCAGTGGGATTGGCTAGGAAGAAACAAGCGAAATAAGAAAGAAACCTGCCGTCCTCTGAATTTCTACTGCCCTCTTCTTCAAAAGCTGCAATAGCACTGCAGAATGTGGGAGCAGTGTGGCCTTTGTTTGATAACCGCATCATGAAAAATCCAGCCCAGTCCACCTGTCCACTATTCGAAGTCTCAGTCTGATGACCGCACACCATGGCTGTGTTGATGACAACAGCGTGAGTCTGGGGGTTGCACAGATGGAAAGGACTAGGCTAGGGCTACAAAGATTATTAGGGGACTGGAGCATCTTTCTTATGAGGAAAGGCTGAGGCACTTGGGGCTTTTTAGTCTGGAGAAAAGAAGACTGAGGGGGGATCTTATCAATGCTTATAAATACTTAAAGGGAGGGTGCTAGTGGATGGGAACAGTCTTTTTTCAGTGGTGCCCAGGGATAGGACAAGAGGTAACAGGCACAAACTTGAACATAGGAAGTTCCATCGAAACATGAGGAGGAACTTCTTTACTTTGAGGGTGGCAGAGCACTGGCACAGGCTGCCCAAAGATGTTGTGGAGTCTCCGACTCTGGAGACATTCCAAACCCGCCTGGACGCCGTCCTGTGCAACCTGCTGTAGGTGACCCTGCTCTGGCAGGGGGATTGGACTAGGTGATCTCCAGAGGTCCCTTCCAACCCTGACCATTCTGCGATTCTGTGAAATGCCTGGTTTTGTGCTAGAACTGAGGGAATAGATGTAACCACTACTGGGAGTACCCAGTTCTTCTCCCACAAGACCCAGGCTGTGAACTCAGTCCCTGGCAAGATAAGACCCACCCAAACTCCTTTCTGGCAGCTCTTGAGTTTCAGTCATGTCCTGGCAACATTTTCTCATTTTGTTATACACAGGAAAAATGTCAGAATGCACTCAGTGTGATTTTATAGCAGACAGAGTTTGTAAGATATGGTCTCTAATGTGTTAAGTGACTTCACTTCTCATTGACTAGGTGGAGACTTGAGAGCACTCAGCCCTTTCCAGGATGGAGGACTAAAGAGCAGTCAGCGAGAAGTAGCATGCTACCTCCTGGGCAGCATTGCCTGTACTGAAGCTGCATTCATGCTGAGAAAATGTGGAGGTAAATGCACCTAAGTCAACACATTAAGGATGTTCATTTTGTGTAAGAGACAAAAATGGTATACACATTTCTTTCTAGGTTAAATATCCGAGAGTCCAATCTGAGAATATGAAAACTAAAAAATCCCCATCATATTTAATTGTCTAATGTGTAATTTACTTTATCTGATGCAGAGTAAGTGCTCCTAATGCAGACCAAAGCATGTCTGTCCTTTCAATAGCTGCAAACCTGGGACTGGAAGAAATTGTCACTGTAAACCCAATCCACTCTCAAAGCTTAACCTTCCTCCTATGAGCAGTTAAACTACCACTTTAGATACAGAAGTCTTTCCCTTTCAGATGTGAATATGAATCCCAAAGCTGCAGCACAGCCCCACCTCCAATGTTCAGGCAATAAGTAGAACGGATGAGACTATGAGGAAAATAAGTAGCTATAAACCTTCAGGTGACCAGGAGTCTGGGTGGTGTGACCTAGTGTTTGGCCAGCTCAGATACCCATGCTGCCTTGGCAGACCTTGGAGCTTGGAAGAAGGCAGATATTTGGAAATGCATCCAGACAAGAATAGCTTATAGAGAGGGAAAATGCTGGCATGCTGTATGTGGTAGGTGATCATGGACTATTTTTGGATGTATTAGCTGCATTTTTTGAAGATGGAGTGATCAGATCGCTTGGGAGGGGGAGGGAGTCTAGGTGACTCATGGGAAAGCAGTGTGGAAGTTTGGGTTAATTACTGACGGCAATTTGGCCTGGGTAGGGGAAGAGAGGTAAAAGGGAGGTAGGAGAGGATGGGGCTGGCATTCGGGGACTGCAGGGGAAATTTCTTACACCCTCTTCCCCTCTGATTCCACTTTTCATTCATGGGTGGTGATTCACCATTGTCTCATTATTCTTTCTTCTGTGTAGGGATTTAAAGCACCCAGTCAGTACGGAAAATACCTCCTACGTAAATGTTATCTGCTCTGTGGAGAGAAAACAAAAGGATCGTAAAGTTTCAGCAAATCTATGCCACCCTTAATGGTGAGTAACATGCAAGTGATTTCCTTCAAGTTTTGATGAGTTTGGGGGTTTGAAGTTTCGGCTCTGACTCTTCACTTTGCTGCTGATTAGCGTGTTAATGGGTGGCAGATTGAGTAAAGATGCCTCCAATACGTCACAACTGGAGACTGTGTTCCACTTGAGGAAAATAATGTTCCTTGCAGGTTATGTTTTATATTGATCAGCTTGGCAACAGTAAGTGGTATGAGGAGCTGAAGAGTCCTCAGTGGTAGCAGTAACATTTCAATAAAATAATTTCCTAACTTATTCAGAAGACCACAATATCTTAAATAATAAAAAAAAGAAGTGGTAAGGTGGTTGTACTGAGCAGTCATTCTGTAGTGTTAGGCGGGGGATGTAGAATAATACTTTAACTCACCAGATAACTGTTAATTATCAGCCAGCCAAAAATAAACCCATCACAAAATGTGATGCTTTCTGCAGCTGCTTGCATGTCTTTTAGGAATAGCATAAGGAAGCATAAAATATCCTAGGACAGAGAATAATGAAAGTGCAGAACTTTTTTTCAGTGATATAATGGGACTAAATTAAATCTGGAAGTTATACTTGGGGAGTTCAGACACCCATAGGGGGAATTCACTGGCAGATCATTGGGCTGTATCTGAATGTTGCTCAGCATCCATTGCTAATCCCACACAGTAACATACAGGAAAAGGAAAAGGGAAATAGAGGAGCATGCACAGCAGGAAAGGACGGAGTTAAAATGGACTCTTTCTACAACATATATCAGATAACAGAAAAACCCGTAGAAGGCATTGATATGCTTTGTCAAGGACACTGGCAGTAGACAGACGGGTCCAGCTTTATCATAATCTGCAAAAATTCTGTGGTTCAGGCTCGTTTGGGACAAAGTTGTGAGGTGCAATGTCAGGCGTACACCGTCTTTTTTCTTGTGCTATTTGAAAAGCACGTAAAGAAAGAGGAAAAGAAGGACCAGGTGAGACAGAAAGATTCTCCACCCAGGGCTTATTGATCCAGATGGGATGCAGGAGTGCTGCCGTAGCAAAAGAATTCGGTGCAGGTTGTTTTCATGTTATCCTTCTGCAACTGCCAAAGCTCACGCTATCGTACTCAGCAATGCCTGCATTACAGTCACCCCTGTGACTTGCTTTTAATGGCAGATCACACGACAGCATGACACATTGTCAAGTGTTCACATCCAAATGTTCACACACTTCTGTACTTTTTCTAGTGTCTAACGTGGCAACAGAAATGCAAGAGAGAGATTTTTGGGAAAGCTATTTTCAGCCTTACAGATTTCAAATTCTTCCTTGTTTCTGCCTCAGGAGGGAACAGTGTTTGTGCAGATTTCAAGACTCGCAGCATAAAATCATTCAGGGAAAAGTACTTGGAGTTTTGGCTTCTGGCTCATACCTCTCCTAACATTTACACTTTTCCAGTTTGTTCTTCTCTTTCAGGAACACTATGTTCAGTACCTAAAACTCTGGGGCTTGAGTGGAAAATGTTAGACTAATCCCTAGTAGTTTTTAGAATCTGAGCTCTTCTGAGTTTTTTTAAGGTACATCTTGAAACCAGTTTGGAATGTGAATATTTTAACAAATGTTTGGGAAACATATAGGCTTTCCAGTTTAATGACTAGGAAGAACATGATCCCACAGCATCAAAGACATATAACAGCCTTTTATGGAACAAGTTTTTAGGAGGCAGGAATACTGCACGTGCTTCAGAAAGGAACTGGAAGGCAACACACAGGAGCACGCATTTCTCTGGCAATTAAGGATCAGACAATATATTGTTACACATAAATAGAGCCTGAGAATTCGATCAATGCTTATCCATGATTTTGTGCTAATGAGGAGCATAAGTTTAAAAAGAATAGTATCTCTTAATAAAGCAAAAGTATCATTACAATCAATGTTTCTTACTTTAGCATAAGGAAATATAGTAGTTTCATGGTGCAATTATATTATTAAGAGCAATTTAAATGTCATCTTATTTCTCTATAGGACATAATTAATACATGTCTAATATAACAAGAATGTTTTTGGGTCTAGTACTAGTTTAATTTTCAAAGCACAAGAACTTTCGACATAGAAACCTTGAAACCCTAAGTAGCCACTAGCTCTCAGTGTTAGCAGTTTTACAGACTATTGCTTGTTTACATTGAAGTGACAACTTCTCACCTCACTGTTTCTGCTGTGACTGCAGTTCTCAGGAACTCTGGACATCATATTCTAAAGCCTGAGAGTGCCATTAGACAGGCGTGTAGGCATTTCTTAGACTTCTGCTGTCTGTATTGATTCTGTGCCCTTTCCCGCACTTCAGAATCCTTTGCTCCATAAGGAGACCATAAGGAGACACTGAGCTTCATGGCTAATGGAAGCGCACAGGCCTCTCAGCATGGAGAAGGAGCCCCAGAAGCACATGGCAGCTTGTTACAATAGCTGTGGATTCGTAGTAAAGAAGAAAAATACACACACAAGATGCACGTAGCTGGTACGTAACCAGCTTGACTGGACAGGGGATTAGAGATGGTGCAATGAGGGATTCAGGTAAATATAGACTTTTGTGATATTGCTATCACAGTAGAAGGAATCTGGCTTTTCCTATGGATGGCTTCTGCTTACTGCTTTGAGCTGCTGTGAGCGGAGGCAATTGCTCTTCAGCTGCCCGTGGCTCATAGCTGCAGGTGCCACTTCATATCTGTTGACTCCCTTTCTGCTGCGTACCTGCATCCCTGGCAGATGATGTTTGTAAAGCTGAATCTCTGGGGAATGATCAATAAGCAGGTCACTAGTGCCAGAGATTAGGCAAGGTGATGTAGCAAGAGAGCGCTGCTCTTCCCCAGGCAGCAGCAGCACGCTCCAGCCAGGCACAGCTTTGCTGCCTACTGCGACAAGTGGAGAATTGGACCATCACTGAACATATTCAGACATTTTTCTTTTCTGTGTACTGGGGCTGAACAAAATACTTAAGGACTACCAGGCACACACTGAATGCCCCAGCCAAATTAATTTCCTCCATTTGCCATTGCATTTTTCAGCAGCAAAAAGTAATGAGAAATATCTGGCTACTGCTATTTTCAGCTACATCTGTTCAGTCTTCCAGATCTGAACAGTTTAGCTGGATGCTAGAATATCAGAGCAAAAACCTCCTCACCCGTTAGTGCTCTGAGACCAGCTGCGCTGGGCTTCTGCTTCCATTGGGAGCTCCTGTAATATCTGTCAAACATGTTTCAAGTCTGTGTTGAAACTCCTGGGAAAATACACACTTGACTCACTCTTGGATGATGCTGTGTGGCCCTGAGCCTCTCACTCTGCATCTGTGATTCAAGAGGGCTTTTGTCAGGTCACAGCTGATGCTGCCCTCGTATGCGCCAGTGTAAGTTGGCCTTGGTTCTTTCAGAGCCCCTGGTATGCACGGGTCTGAACAATGTGTCAGAATTAGGCCTTGAGTCTTAACTAAATGTTGTGATCTGTCTAAATTAGTCACTTTTTTGTCTTCCATGCTTTGTTTTCTCAAATAACTCTTAGCACATATTTAATTATTTGCACTGTGGGTATGCATCAAGGTCTGGGCCAGAACGTCCACTCAGTTGTGCTTGCTGCTACGTAGTCCCTTTCCCCATACTGTTTTCCCCAGCCCTTCCAGCATGTTACAAGAGTAGACAGGGAAAGAGCTGTGGGGTTTTTATAAATCCATTGAGTTAGGATTTTGGGGCAAGAGGGGAAAAAGGAATTACTTGAAGTACTTTTATACAAAGGAAAATATTTTTGTCACCAATGTTTGATGTGTCTACCACTTTTGAAGTACCAAAGTCCCATAATTTACAGGAAATGTAGAATTACAGTAATAAACTTTTCATTCAGAACTTCCTATTCATCCAAGGACATCCTAAGTACCTACTTGAAACTCAGAAGCACCTAAGTGATACCTGTCAATGTAGAGAAGGAAAGGTCCACTGGGACACCTGCAGTATCTAGGTGTTTCACTGCAGTTGACTTTGGTGACATTAGCACCTAGATGTCTTGAGACACCCTTAGGTGTTTGCCTGTGTCCTTCCTGGTTCAAACGCTTCTTCAAAAACTCATCTGTGTGAGTGAGGGGATGGTGGGAAATCAGGAAGATAAAGCTCCTCTAGGAGCTTGAAAAATGGGATGTGAACACTTCTAGGTACTTTAATGATTGTTTTTCTGTGCCCCAGTCTCCCCATTTCTGAACACAAGTAGTGATCCTAGGTATGCTGTAGAGGTAGTGTTTAGTAGTCAAGTACGGTCTGTTCCAAAGTGCTTTGCTCCTCAACCCAGTCACGGTTGCTAAGTGACAACAATCTAATTGTCTCTCATAAATTTGGCTAAGCCAAGCATTTAAAAACAGGAAAGTGAAGTGCGAAGGACAATGCAGCTCTCCTGCTGTCCATATAACAAACCAGCTTTGGTACTAATCTGTTTTCTTGAGCAGACAAAGGTATTTGTTGCTGTTCTTCTCCAGTAACTTTATTATTCCCAAGAGTATTATAGAGAATTACATTAATAGCTATGGTAATCATAACAGGAAGCAATTACTTCCAGCAAATAACAATTACTTCACCTTCCCAAATTTGTTTGTGACCACACCTGGCCTTAATCCCAGATTTATAACAAACGTTTTTCTGGAAACTAAAAAAGAACAGATATTGCTTGCTCTTTGGTGGGGAGGTCTTGCAAATCTGCATGCTACGGTCTTTTCCCCTGCCAAACACCAAGGACATAAACAGTTACTTAAAAATCTCATGATTTTTGTAAGCTTCTCATCGTATTGTCAGGGGTGGCTGAGGACTGCTTTTTATTTGTGATTGCTAGCTTGGTGTAGACAAGAATACAAAATAGCAGGACCTGGGAAAAGGCTTGATTCCATGTAAAAAAATGGGACCAGTTTGGTTTCACTTGAGATAATCCACTATGTTGCTGTTACATTTGTGTCTAAGGACTTTAATGAAGGTACCTACATGAATATAGACTTAGGGGAAAATCTTAGGAGAAAACATTCTAGGGCAAAACTGTTTGCTGTATTAATATATGATTGTTACTATGCAAACTGGTCAAATACTGTGGCATTAGGAGTACTAAAATGTTACAGAATGCCTCACAAAGACATTAAATGATGTCTAAAGATCAAATTATTGAAGTTAATACCGTGTATAATAGCTTTCCCCTGTGTTCCTTTTGTTTTTTAAGCAAGACTTGTATTTTACCCAGTACTGCTTGATAAACTGCTTTTTTTTTAATCCACTGTGCCTGACCTAGATTGAAAATTTTCCTTGATAAACAACTACAGCAGTGTTCGGCGATTCACAGCAGTATTCCTCAACATCGCTAATACTCATTAAACCTGGCAGAATGAGAAATCCCCAACTACTAATTAACAAGGTGCTGTGCTGTTCACATAAGTAAACTGGAAAACATTTTGTCCTTGTTTTGTACTAGGAAAGATGGATGGTATTTTCTGCTCTGTTCGTGCTCTCCAGTGCAAGACCAGGACTGGAAAATACCCAGGGGTACTGCTGGCAAGGGATGCTTTCCTCTAGCCAGGATGAAGGTGTAGATGGAGGATCAATAAGAATTGATGCCCTCTTTCTCACCAAGCTTCCACATTCAGAAGTGTTCTTTAGGGACTCCAGAGAAGTACCATCCATAGCTGGAAGCTGGAGTCAGCGCAGCAGGCTAAGAGAAAATGACAGGGAGCTCCCACTAAGTTGGCTCGCTAAAATCTTCCATGTGTACTTGGTAGCCCCGGTTCTGTTTGCCATGACGCAAGTACATCCCAAATCCAAAAGCTGTGTTTCATCCCTGTCACAACTGTATTTTCTCTGGAGAAGGAGCTCTACAATGTTAAATAATGCTGATGTTTTCTACTGCTACTTATTTCTAGTACAATGATTTATGGTCCTGGGCCTGATAGCCAGACCAAGTACATTCCCTGTGGGTTTGCTGGCTGAGAACATTTGCTGAGCCCTGAACAGCACAACACATAAACAGAGTATTAAAGCCAGATTTGCTTTTAATCTCTGCTTCGCTCTGTGTGCCAGCAATTTGGAGGAATAATTTATGTTACCTTGATATCTAAAAGTCTGCCTACACATTTTTACAAGCAGACATGAGCTCACTCTGTGATTACTGGGAAAGTACCATCTCCAAACAATGGGTTAGCAAAGCCCTGACTCTGTGCAGATATCTGCGTTTGCGCAGCTTCAGGACTGCGCTATCATAGCTGTATGGCTCACAGCCAGCCTGAAACACAGGCTGGGAGAGCTGAGGAGAGAGCTGGAGAGGAGAAAAGAAAGATGGACTGGTCTTAAGGAAGTTGAAGTGAGGTTTATAAAACAGACTGTAGCCTACTTCTCCACCAAACCATGTGAATTAAGCACTTTGCTGCATCTCCAGATACCTGAGTGTAATTAAAAATCTTGCTAATGTGAATTAATGTGATTGGAGTCAGAATTCATCTTGCTAGGTGCTTTCTTTAAAGGAAATATAACCTAATTGTACATACCAATTATCAGAGAAACTGTATCATAACTCCCTCAGCACAATTCCAGAATATGATCCTAATGGTTTGGTGTTTTGGACAGTACAATGCTGCAGGTTTGGGCACCATGTGATTTTTGAGCGATACAAGAAGTATGTGACCTGCCATTATACACATGTTGTCTTCCAACACTCATTTTTCAAATAGCAGTTGAGTTTTGCAGTTTTGTTTATGTGACTCAGAAGAGTAAAGGACTGAAATAAAACAGCTTTTCCAACAAAGCCATGTAATTAAAACCTGACACTCAGCCACTAAAGAATTCCCCGGTGGCCAAATGAAAACTGAAGAGTGTTGAGGGATATTAGTGACGTGCTAAGTCGTATCTGCTTCCCAAATTAGATACAATCAGAATTAGTTGAGGAAAAAAAATGCTTCATACCAGTCAAATTTTAAAAGATACTGAATTATTAGAGTGAGGTAAATTCACAGGGAATGTGAAGGACAGCTGGGAATGTGAATTAATTAGTAATATGGATACGTAGATCATGAAAACCAAATTGTTCAATAAAATTGTAGCAATGTGGTGGGTTTTTTTCCTCTTCCCAGACAATTA
The DNA here is from genome assembly GCA_013398815.1 of Ibidorhyncha struthersii. Lineage (NCBI taxonomy): Eukaryota > Metazoa > Chordata > Aves > Charadriiformes > Charadriidae > Ibidorhyncha > Ibidorhyncha struthersii. The sequence goes on along the minus strand of VZSZ01001558.1, from coordinate 930,114 downwards.
ACAAACCAGATCATCTTGCCATTTTACCACCAATAAAAAAAAGCTGACAAAGTCCCATTCTGATATTGCAAGAGAAGACTCCCAGCTGTGAAGCCTGGGTACTGCCATCCCTCATGCATGCTTACCACTGACAATGGCTCTCTGGGTACCTCCCTGAATACACCAGGCTACCGGCCCTTGGTACCTAAATTCTCTAGGTTTGCGGGGATTGCTGATCACCATCGTGGACTTCATCACCAGAGTGAAAAAAAGAACTTGAAGCATAAGTGATGGGTAAGACGCTGTACCCAGTATTGCAGGGCTAGTCATGCAGTAGGCTACTTTATTCCTGAATGCATAAAATTAGGTCTAATTAACAGGATTTTATTCATCTGCCAGATTATGTAAAGGACCATGTGCAGTCCTCTTACGGGGCTGAACCAGCACTCTCCAAAGAGAAAGAATGAGCTGTTGCAAGTTATGCTAAAAATGTGACCGTCTTTAACGTTGGGCCTAAAATTCTAATCCTCTCGGGGAAAGGCACTGGAAAGATTATAATACTGGATGACTAGTGAGTTACATCCACAGGAACTAACATCTGACTACGATCCTTTCAGATTACCCAGAATCATACTGTAAGGAGAAGAAAGCATATAATTTCAATAGCCAAACAGTATAAATAATAATGAAGTAAATTGTGCTTTGAACAAGCTACCAATCCTCAATGTGTATATGTACATTTTGGGAATATGGGAATTTAAAAAATGCTTACTAAGTGTATATCAAGACTCCACAAAAGTGATTTCATCTTTATTTTATGCAATGCAAATGTAATTGATTTTTACTATTCATATTCCTTGTTCAAGTGAATAAAAAAACAGCTTAGACTTTTAAAAATGATGGTATTAGCATGAAGAACAATAAGTATCTTTCTTTTGGCACCATGGGAAAGCTGCAATAACCATTTCTTTAAAGAAAAGACATAAATGCCATTAATATAAATTACCAGGGAGCAGCTGAGGAGGTTAGCCAATAAGTCATTTATTATTATAAAATAAAAGCATCCTTTTATGCAAATGAGCATCAGTGATACTGGGACAGCTAAGATCACATTAAGAAGCTTAAGAACCAAGTTCACTATTCCAGTTTCTTTAGCATGATCTCGCTGACTGTTAATTATTTCATCATGTCCATGTGGTTCCCTCCAGCCCCCCGTCTCTTTGGGGAACCCTCCTCTTACCACCTCCTTGCTTTTGACGCTAGGCTTGCACCAGTCACGGTACTTAGGCAGCGTGTCCTCCCTCCCACTGCAGCCCACTGGTTTCTAGCACCACTTACCTTCTGTGCTCCTCCCCGGTCTTAAAGCACATTTGACTGTTTTTCATGTTAGTAACAAGGTTGGGTAAGACAATTACTAAATGCTTTGACACGGTTTGTCTCCCAGGAGCTTTCACAGATCTGGGAGGAGACTTCTCTCTACAAGAGCTACACTGACAGTCTCCTGCTCAACCATGTTTGTCCATAGACTTGTTGATTCAGTTTTTTGTAATCATTTCCACGAGTTGGCCTGCTGGAGCTGTCAGCTTCAGTGGTCTTTTAATTCCCTGTAGTTCCTCTTGGAACACTTTTTAAATCATGCTGTTCACCAGGGAGCCAGTAAAACACTTGAGCAGTTCTGACTGTCGGTTCTCTCCAGCAGAGAACAGCCCTGGCACACGCAGGCTCTGCCCCCCTCCCTTCGCCTGCCTTCAGCCAGAAAGAAGTGAATACAAGTGAGAAAATAAGGTGGAATCAGACAATGTTCTAGATTTAAAAAAAAAAATCCAACAAACTAAGCTAATTATAAATTTACATTAGCAAAAAAACCCCCCACCCAAACCATTCCCACCAACCCAAACCCTGTTGTACATGCAGTACAGTTACAACACAGCAAATGCCTTTTACGGCAGTGCCTCTCCCAGCACCAGGTGTGCACTATAACATACAGCTTTCCATTATGGATTCCTCTAAGACTCCTGCAAATTAATTGCTGTTGACAACTACCGCTACAATTAGTCTCTGATTTTCAAAAGACTAGGGTTTTTCTCCTTCCTTGCATAGTTGGTAGCAATTATGTTAATTGATAGGGCCTCCTCTCAGTTTGCAGTTCTAGTTAAGGACTGCTATGGGTTGTCGCATAAATAGAGCACTAAGCAGGAGTAAGGTTTTATGTATGTTTCTTTTGTTAAAAGCAAAAGCCAGTCAAGGTTAAAACAGCCCAACACAAGTTTTACACTGACTCCCTGCAGTGTAGACTGGTGGAACGGAAGATGTTCTCTCAAAATAGTAATTGAGGAAGGGCAAGGAATAGACAAAGGTAAACTTTTCAGCAGTGTGCCTGTGCATGATTCAGGATTCATTTTAAACATCAGAATTGCTGGATTTCCATCTTAAACCCTTGCAAAGGTTCATTTCAATCCAGCAGCTACCTCCAAGTGCCCACTACCACATGCTTTGCAGGAGAGAGGTTAAAAAAACCCAGTAGTAGGTGGCCAGGGAAGAGTAACACTGTGCCAATGGAGGAAGTAAGTTTCTTCTTTAATCTTCCTGGTTTTGTTCTGAAAGCAAGAATCTTGCTTATGTTTTGTAAAACCAAGCAGAACTTTTACAAGCAAAGCAAAACAGATACAGCTGCAAAGGGTAATTTGTCTCACCTTGTTTTAATTATCTAAAAATTAGCTGGTTCCAGCTATTTGTCCACACTTCTCCTGTAGCCAATGGAAATAACAGACAGCAACCAGCACTTGGCAATTCATCTTGGCCAGGAGAGGTATTTCGCCCTGTAGCAACAAGTGTTCCTGCCATTTGCTGTTGGAAGGGACCCAGGTGGCTGCCTTGGAGCAGAGGTCTGCCTTTCAGATCTTCATAGGCAGGTGAGATGAATGCCAAACGGTGAGACTGCAGTGTGCTCACCATTAACAACAGGTAAACACTGAAAAGCAGAGATGCATAAATATTTCATCCATCTGTCACAGTTCCCACAAATGTTTATGTAAGGTATCAAATGCAGATCAAGTCACGCTTTGATAAATACACTCTATTGATCCTACATCACTGAAATCAGCAGAAAAACAATCAAGCAAACATCCATTGGTACTGATGTGAATAAGCAAGGATCCAAAACTACCCATCATGAAAGTTGCTGGTAACTTTGCCTCGTGATGCTCTCCTTGCTCCTACTGCTCTCCAACAAAGCCATCAAAGACTTGCCCAGTGCCAAGAGGGAGATGGCTCTGGTACACGGGTGCACCTCTAACTGAGAGTAGCAGGGGGGAGGCATTGAACATTTGAACCGCAAGCAGCTGTGGGATGGCGTCGCCGAATGGTAGAGAATAATGAAAATCTGTTGTATAAGGAGGTGCCTCAGGCACATAAAGGTTGAAATGTTCATACAAATGGTAGATGGCTATTTTAGTGGAATATGATCCAGACATTGCATTGATTAAATGTTTTTTGCCTAGTCTGAACAGAAGAAATGCACTAAACCATTTATTCATTACTGAGAGGTACTAAAAAAAAAAAAGAAAAAAGAAAACCAGTTAGTTTACTAAGAACATGAAAAGTCAAGACAAACTTGTTTTTTAAGAATTGCTATTATCCTTTACCTGTGAAGTGTCTCCTTATCTGGAAATGTTCTGAACACTTCAGAAGTTTAGGCTGCTTTAAGGAGTGGTTCTGAAATGCAAAAAGTGTGTAAAAAGCAATGTCATTGTCTGCATGAAGCAAGAACATTTTATCTTCTGACAGTCAGATTCTGACCACGTTGATCAGACTCCCCCTGCTAAGACTGCCTTTCAGCAAAACAGGTCTGCTTCACTGAGGTTCTGTTATTAGCTCTTGTCCATGGCAAATGGACGTTTTATTTTATAAATGCATATTACACTTATTCTTACATGCCATCAGCAGTTTTCACTGCTTCTCGTTGGCGATTATTCCTCTTGAAAGGAAAAGATCTGGCAAATTAATGGTCGGCATTCGCCACGAATCCTTCATCCTTTTCCTTTAGGACATTCCTGAAATGCAAATGATGAGAACAAGAAATGGTTCAATACTCTTTATGACAGCTGTCTGTGTCAGGGTTAATTAGACTCCATCAGGTAGCCAGATACTCCTAGAGAGAAAATCTTTGTTACTAATAAATACATCTGGCTTGGATTTTGTAGCACACAGTCTGGTAATATGACAGAATAAAAGACTGGTAGCTGACGTGGGCTTTCTTCCCAGCCAGATTTGACTCTTGCATTTAAAATGCATTAAGTGAGTTTGTCTTTTCTGAAGGCGGAATTCCGACTTGGAGCGCAACCTGTGGGGCAGATCCCCTTAGATCAGAGACTGGATTTGAATGAGAAGGGGGAGGTCAGCATCCACTGTATAAATACAGTTTATGGACCCTTACTTAAGACTACCAATTTGTCTTCAATAATTCAAAATTTGAAGCATGCAAATTATTTTCTAAGGCCCCAGAATGAAAACGGGTCGTGGGTTTAACATAAAGCCTAATCTAAAACAGGCAGCACTTCATGAACAAGGGAAATTGCGTTGGGATGAAATCTGAGCTAACGGAACAGGTTATCACTGTAAAATCTTATTGCTCTGAAGGGCACGTCTGCTTTGCAGTCCAGCGTCTCATCCTCACAGATCATGTAATTCCATCATAATCCTAAATCCTGGCGTTGTGTAACAGGGCAGTTGCAGGCCGGAGGAAGCAGCGGTGGTGTCAATTTGAGGCAGAGAGCTGTTAAAGCGGTGTTGCCCAAGGGACTCAAGGAATAGCAGACCTGGGAATGCACTTTGGCTGTTCTCAGCCCTTCTCAGCCTTCTTTTGGCTGTTCTCAGCCCTTCTCAGCCTTCTCCATTGTGAGAGAAGAAGGTACATTTTCCACGTAGGACAGGAGATAAAACAGAGATGCAGAGAAAGGAATCATGTAAGACATCTGTAGCAGTTGTGGGAAACTAAACCGAATTTCCTGACCGCCAGGCCTCTGCAAATGTGAAAAGCCCATATTTCCCTCAGTACACCTTAATACAATTTACACTCTGAAGGGTGTTTTTCTTCCTCCAGGATTCCGGTGACTTGCACTCTGCCTCTTAGGACTGCTTACCCGCAGGTGCTTGGCATGGAGCAGGCAGGTTTTCAGGAGCTCCACTGCTCACAGCTGCCACCTGGCAGCTCCAGGAAGCGTTCCGAGGAGAGGCGAAGCCAAACTTCTCCAACCTTAATCCCATTACAGAGATTTTCATAATTTTTAAAAAGTTTAGAATTACTATGGTGCTGCAGCAGAGAGCTTGCCATTATTTCTTCTCAAGCAGGGACACTGGAGTTGCTGTGCTCTCGGAGATCAGTATTTCATATGCTCCAGAGGTCTGGCTCTGAAAGCAGGTGGGATTAGCTCCATCTAACAGGACTAACACAGAGAAGACAATCTTGGGAGACTCAGAGGGAGTTATTACCTTTCAGGAACTGCTTTATGCCAGGCAGCACAGTCTTTTGCATCCCCTTCATGTTTCCCTTACCTAAGTTAACGACCGTTCTTATCCGTGACAATGGACAAAAGGGACTTTTTGCTGGAGGGGGCTGTGCATGAGAAACAATATTTGAAGCCTTCCTGCAGAGCCGGTGTATCCATGAACGGACACATGGCGTTTCAGGCATTCTCTTACTGACACAGCCTTCCTTAGCACTAACCATGATGCATGAGCTGTCCCATCTTGGCATGCCCAGCGGGCAAACACTTTTTGCAGGACAAGCTCTTCACTGAGTCTCTGCAGTACCCAGAACCACAAGCCCAAGGTGAGTGAGAAGAGGTCTTAGGCGTTACTACAGTAATAATTAAAATACTGTCACTCAGTAAAACAGGGCCTCAGTTTGGCCAACTGGAAGGCCAAATCCCTAAATTCCACACCCTGTGAGAAGTTCTTTTTCTTCCACTATTTTTATTCTTTCCCTGGTTGCAGGCTTTGAATTGGTTTGTTTGGGAGATGCTCCTTGATGAACAGAACACCACAGAACTGTCACATCTCAACATCCTACAGTGACAACATTTGCCGTTTTGCAAGTCATCCACCACGGATTCAACCTGGGAAGAAGCAGCTTTAGCTGGAGGTGGGATGAGCAGGACAGGAAGGTGTTTTTGTGATGTGGAGCGATGCGGGGAAGAGCTGCTTGTGCAGAAGGCTCATCTACTCCAGCCTGCAGTTATGGGGAGGTTAGTCCCTAGAGTAAAGCCACTCTTAAATGGCTGTGGGGTTTCCATGGAAGGGTGCTTCGCCTCCCTATCTGCCCAGGCAGGAATAAAAGTCACCTCCCCTCAACTGAAAGCCATGTCCAGCAGAATACTATTATGAAGTTGTTATTTCTGGAAAAGAAAAGCAAATGGGGTTTCATAGCCTGGTTTTAGTCCTATATGTGTTTTTAATTTCCCAAACTAGGGATTTCGATTGCAAGAACCTCTGCACAAAGTTCTCTTTTTACCCTCGCACCTTTGCTGACATACCCAGCTGGGCGCTGATGCACAGTTGAACAGACAGCGGCTGTGATTACTGCCCTGCAACATTTTGATAAGAGAAGTGCGGCAATTTTCTATGTCAGACTGATGCAGTATAAAAAGCCTATTTCTGTTAGACTATTTCAGCTTAAGTACTTGTGCACTGTTCACACCAGCCTCAGCTAGAAAATAACACCGTGCTGCATCATGACAAATTTCTAAGTGAAGCCAAGCTGTTCCAAAAGCAAACCCCAAGGTATTCTGGACAGATGTAAAACCACAGCCACCAGCAGTGCTTTGAGATGGACCAAATGAAAAGACTTTGAGATGGACAAATGAGAAGTCCCAATGATATTGGGACTAATCTAAATTCCTGCACCAAAAAAACCCCAAACCTGTGGAAATGGGGATTAGTCACTAAAGTAGTTGCAAAGATGGATCCACTTGCACACTACAGTTCTGTGCAGCACCTGCCACTGCTGCAATACGCTGCAGTTTAGGTCGAGCAGTGCGCGTGGCTCTTCCTCAGCTGCTGCAGGGAGCAGGGGCTTCTGCTTGCAAATCGGGCTCAGAGATTTGCAGCTCAGAACAGAACTGCTCCAAGACACAGCATGTGTTTAAGCTGACAGAGATACTTTGTGCTGCATCACCTTGGTATGCTCGACTGTAAAACATTGCCAGATCAGGATGCTGCATTTTACAGATGCACAGTGAAGATGTAAATGATCCCATGGTGGGTAGAGCTTGGGGCAGAGGGGAGTGAGTCAGTATTTAAGTGAAGGCGGGACAGAGAGAGCAGAGAGTGGCTTTTCCAGTGCAGGGGTGTCCCAGGCCTCCCCCTGCTGGGAGCCGTGGGGCGAGGGGAGCCAAGTGCAGTGGGTGCTGTGTGCCATGGGTGCCATGTGCCGTGGGTGCTGCACACCTCAGCTCGGTGGTGGCGTTGCGCCGGGAGGTGGAGGGCTCACCCGACCGAACAGGGTGTGCCGCTGATCAACTCCGCTCTTCCATCCACAGCCACGATGCGATCTGCTGGGTGTCTTTTCTGGAATTTGTCTTTGTCCTGATTTTCATTTTTCTTTCTGTTTTTCCCCTTCCAGCACAGGGTGTTTCCCAGCGCAGAGCTCTAGAGCAGAGCTGTCCCTCTGCTCCTCCATGGCTGTCCCCTCCCGCAGTGGCTGCTCCTTAAGCAGGAATCCAACCGAAGCAGCAAGTAGGTTTTGCATTCTAAAGTCTGGAAACCTCCTCAGTGATTCTTTGCAGATCCCATTTATTACTGCGTTTATTACTATATGTGTGGTTTTCAAAGCACAACTCACATGGAAATATGCAGCATGTTTAATTTGGACATATTCTCAGAGCTTCTTTGCTGCAGACAGAACTTGCTTAAATGAGTAAAGAAATACATTTAATTCTTTAAAACTTAGTGAGTTGTTTTGTTAGACAAGGACATCACCCACAGCAAACATTTTTAATTAGCGCTCTCTAGCAGTCATGTTGCTATCCTCACTTGCCTTACATTGAGGACAGTTAATTTCTGTGTTTATCTGGTCTACTTGGGATGTACATGATGTGCTAATGAAGAGGAAGAGAACAATAATGATGCTTAGCACTTATACAGCACTTAGTCCATTTTGCTGCATAAATATGAACTGATGATTCTTCACAAGAGTCCCAAGGAATAGATTAATACTATTATCTTTCTGTTTAGGGAAATAGAAGCAGAGAGGTGAAAGGCAACATGAAAAGGAAACAGAAGTGCACAGATGTACTTTTCTAAGCTTTTTTATAGCATATGAAAACAGCCTGTAGATCTTGTTTATCATTCTGCTTACAGTTTACATTTAGGTGTAACAGGAATATTAAATCTTGCATTCCTCTGGCTTTACTGGGAACTTGACAAATGAGAAGCAGAAACATCCTTAGAATTTAACTGAAAGGTGAGAAAGTTAAACCATCAGGGAGGATTTTTCTTCCAAATGTTTTATTTCAACAGGCGTTAAAGATAGTAGAGACTTGGAAGCAGGATGAATAAAAATCACTTATCTCAGTTAGGCACTGCTTCCTTGCCATTCTGTTTTCTTCAGAAGTAATCATCCTGCTCCTCCATGCACAGCCCTGCTTCAGCACTGCCTGGGCTGCTTTTGTGTCAGGTGCAGGTACCCACACCACAGTCCCTGGACCACTGTTTTAAACGCAAACTGAGCAAGAAGAAAGGGACCTGGTTTTGGACAGATGATAAACACTGGCTGTTCCATCAGCCTCCCTTTGAAAAACTCTCCAGTACTTCTTCAGTGACATTGAATATATTTAGTCCCAAAGAACAGAAATTAATCCCTTCAATAATTAAGATACTATATTCTCTGATATTTTATCTGATATCATTACTATCCTTGAAGAAACACAATACCTAAATTAATTTTTTAGCTTGTATTCCTTGAAAGATGCATTTGTCCTTTCAAAACAGAGGCATTATGTTCTTAAAATCCATTTTTAATTGAAAAGCCTTCCACTGCCTACATACAGGTGTGGTTGTTTCCTGATTACCGCTAATCAAACTTCAGGGTGGATGTGTTTCCTGTTCAAGGGAGAGCGAGATAAACTCATGTTAATAAAAGAGGGGAAGCAACATTAGTCCCAGGGGTTAAAACGGATGGGCTTATCTTGACTTCCATTGAGTTTGCAGAGAGTGAGTAAAAATTGATTTTATATAGAGCGTGTTCACTTAGATGCAATGTTTTTATTTACAGAGTATATCATGAAAAATGTGTTTATATATTTAGTGATGTCTACTCTGCAAGTTGAGGTGTGAGCATAACCATGTCAGTTTGCCTCCTCTCTGTACGAACAGTGGTGCTGCAGCGTCTTCTGGTTTAGCTCATGGATAGTGCAGCTGCACTTGGGGCCAAACACGCAGCAAAGATGTCACCACAGCAGATTTGCCAAGACAGCAATTGCTAGTGGGTGAAAGGACAGACCCTGATAAGAATTTTGAGACAGTGATGATAAAAATGAAAATGCTTCAGGAGGGCAATGGAGGCAGGTAAGTCTCAGAAGTACAAGTCCTCCCTCCTGAGCAGGCTGTTTGTCGTGAGTGTCCCCATATTGCCACCACACATGGTCCTGGAGAGCTTTCAACAGGTACCATGGGTACCCTGTGCCCCTGCTTTCAGGGACTGCCCGGCATGTGCCAAGCTGGAGAAACTTTGTGAGTCTTGGCCTCGCACAACAAGCCAGCACACACCTCACAGTTCTCCAGCTGCTTTGTCAGCACACCAGTGTAAGGGTGAGTCAAAGTACAGGGTTAAAAATTGCATTGGCAGATAGGAACCAAAGCTAAAGACAGATTAAAGAAAATAAAGCACATCATCTGTAGTTAGTTATCCCTGGTTTTAGTAAGTTTTTCAGGATTTTCTTCCAAAGTACCACAAGCTATAAGGTAACTTGGTGTTGAGGGCAGATTCTAGGAACCATTTCCAGAGCAGAAAGCGGTGGTGAGGACCGTGCCCTCTGCTGTGGTCATCAGTCCATGTTTTTACTCCAGGTTCATTGGAGTAGCTACCTGAGTAGAGAAGATTTTCTTCCCCAGAGTTGTTTCTCTGAGATATTAGCAAATGTGCAAAATATTATTTTGATATCATAGGTAGACCTGCCTTCTTCAGGTTTTCCCTTAATGTACACCTTGCATTCCTTCGTTAACACATTTCTACTTATCTTTCCTGGGCTGCCATGATACTTTAGAGATCACGTATCGTGAGAAACAGCAGTTGCGCTTACACTTCTGTAGAGTTGTGGCTTCCAGCTCACTGTGAACTGGGCAGCGAGCCGCTGCTGGCAATTTTGCTGCCTGTATTAGGTAAGTGCTTTTAGTCAGTTAATTTTCCTCTCTCCACCACACTTACTATTAGTCCTGTAGTCCTGCCGCCATTTGAGGTGCAAAATGCAATGTATGATCAGAGCCACTTTGAGAATTGCTTGTTTTCAGTAAGAACATGTACCATTTTCTCAGGTAGCTGTTGCGGCAAATGTTGCGGTTCACTTCTTTTAGTGGATTTTGCAGGAGAAAAAGGCTCTATAATGAGCAGCAGGTTTGGGGGAGACCGCGACTATGCAAATCTGCACTCACTGGCATCCTAGAGCCAGGGTAGCATGTGCCCGTTGTGGACTCCAGCGATGTCTCCTGGCTTCTTTGATGGAGTTTTTGCTCACACTAGTTTAATGCTTTGTATTTTTTGATTCCAGAAGGAAAACAGTGACATTACTTGCAGTGAGGTCCCAATAAATTTTCATTTCGCTGAAATAAATCGCAAGTGGTCACAAGACAAAGAGGCTGTTAATGACTCACACGGTTTCTTTTGATTTTTTTTTTTTAACAAGGACACCTGCACAAAACACAAATTGTTCATTTGATCTGAACCGGCGCCATTCAATCTCCTGGCAATCAGAGGAACCACAAACCCCGTCAGTGTAATTTTGTTTTCTTAAAGTGAGCAAATGCAAGCATGTACCGTGTCAGTATGGTCAGATCGAACCTCACTGCATCTTCTAGTCACTCGGAACCATTCACGGGCAAAAATCTTTCTAAATCTTTCTCTTCCTTGCAGCTCTCCCAGGTACTTTTGGGGAAGGTGCCTCCCCAGCAGGGTCTGGTAATTGCCTGTGGGTTTCCAGGGGTTAGGAAGGGCAGGTGATTGGGGCTGGTCTCTCGTACGAGCCCATCAGCTTTTGAGAGAGATGCTTAAGGCAGAGACTAAAACATGTTAAAAGCCATGGGATCCTAGCAGGTATGAGGAACGCAGTTGTCTCATCCCTTTGCTTTTTAATGGAGATTGCTCCCTCTAATATATACAAACATATTGATTCCTCTTTTGAGTCAATGAAAAATGTGTTTCTGCAGCTTTTCTTTCTGTTACGCTGCATTTGTTACTTGCGTTGATAAATCATGATGTTGAGCTAAATGGAAACTATGGTCTTGTTACCCCTGGCGCTCCGACTGGGACCATCGGTTTGTTACATCCGAGGAGAGCAGGCTGCGGTCGGAGATGTTCCGTAGGAGCACGGCTGTACCTGGGAGGCCCAAAGCAAGGGGGTTGGGAGCCACAGAGATTCTGGCAATCATTCCTAGTGTTTGCTGGATCTACCAAGCTAGCACTTGGGATTTTTAATTGGGATCTCTGAGGCATGCGGGATGAAGTGAATATCAATTCAGTTATGTGTGCGACCGAAGCCCTTCTGGGGAGGGTGACAAGTCAGCGCTGACCTGAGCTGACAAGGACAGCTCAGAGTTTTAATGCAAAGAGGAAATGGCAGGATGTGCAAATGGGATCCGGTGTTTTATCCCTTGGAAATCCAAGAGGACTGTGTCAGTGAAAAGGGTTTGAGGCCTTCTGCTAAATGAGGTGTTTGAAAGGAAATGGGCTGAGTCGTTGGGTCACACCGAGAGCCTTTCTGCTGAGCTGGGTGGGTGGGTGAGTTCTGTTTTCACGTGGTCACCACTGGGCTTCCTCTGATTTCCTTTGTCTGAAATGAGAGGGTTTGGGCTGAAAAAAATGATATATTAAGCTGTCTCTGCAGAGGACAATGTATTTTTCCCTATTCCATCTCATCAAGCAAACCTTTAGAGGCACATTTACCAGATCAGGGATGGAAAACCATCGCAGGCTGCTTAGTCAGATCAACAGCTTTGGCCTCTCAGCTGTGCTTCCCAGGGAGGTGACAGAGCAGGGGTGTCTGTGCCAGCAATGGACACAGCCACGGGCCCTCTTTTCTGGGGAGCTGGACCACAGGCATTGGAGAGCATTCATTTTCAAATAAAAGTATTTTAAATAAAATCAGGCCGTAGTGCACTTTATAGCGCCTCTCCTAGGATAGAAACTGGTAGCAGCAGGTTTCCACTATTTGCCTTTCCTCCAATTCCAGATATTAGTGATCTGGCTGGGATTTCTGATGCAATCTTTGTGCTGGCGTGAAAATAGCAGCATATCACATGGCAGGTAAATCTCTTTTCTTACGAATAAATAAATAAAGCAGTTAATTTTTAGCATGTTATTGCAATGACAGCACTAACAATAAAAATGAAGAGCAGTTATACTTTGACACAGTTGAAAAATAAATCTGGGCCAATTCTTATCACTACTATAAGAGGCTACTCTCATTTATTCTGCCTCTCTTTCATTGCAATGAACTGCATTTTCACATTGATCCTTTGCTAGTTATCTTTTCTGATGCCGAGGGTTCATATCTTGTCTGCACTTCCCATCATGCTGAAAGGACTGTTGTACTTCACCTGGTTGTAGACAATGCCCTACTGTAGTCAACTTGAATTAAATAAATGATTGAATGAAGTAGGGCTTCCTTTAGACTGCCAGGACTCCTACATCTCTGCTGCTGGGTTGTTCTTGCTTGCTTCCATATTGTCCTTTTACTACATTCCTTCATTGTATCAGTTCTGCTTGAGGAAATCATGAGCTTTCTGCTGGAAAGATCAGTAAACACAGGAAAAAATTGCCTGCGGCGATTGTGAAGCCTCGAGTAGAGGTTAGACAGGGCAATAGCAGTCAGATGTGATAAATACAGATAATTCTGGCTTGGGACAGAGAAATAGACTGTCTAACTGCAAGGCCCCTTCTAGCTCAATTTGCCCAAGTTTCTATATAGCACATACGTTATTAATATGCATATTAGTGTCCCAGTGTGGTGCGTTTTAATATCACTCGTACTGAAATCAAATTTGATTTCCCCCGGAGAACATTCATACAAAATTACCTTGCGCCGTCTTCAAGAATGAAAAGACTATGACTTTTGCATCTAAATACAATGATGTTTTCGTGACAGAAAACTGGTGAGGAGTGGCTGATGTGCTGGAGAGCAGTGCCTGCTGTGGGTGTGCATTGCTGAGCCCCGAACAAGGCTGAGCCACGTTTGAAAGTGGTGCCTCTTGAACAAACCAGGAAAAGCAGAGCCCCAGGTCATGGGGTGATCACAAAGGATTGGACCACTGGGAAACAGCTACATTTGCAAGGCAGATAGAGAGAGGCTTTGCAGTAATAAAACAGAGTTTGATTTGTTTATAGGAAGATATGTGCTGTCACAGTGTGGGCTGGTTGCCTGACTCGATGGACCCACTCACTGGACCCCCAGCGCTTCCATGCTCTTGGATTCAGGGCAGTTCTTTGGTTACAGCTCCTGGATGTCAAAATGAAGGAGAACTCTTACACTTCTCATGCAGCAAGACCCTACGGTTTAACCTCTTTGGCCTCTGAAAAGAGAGTTTTCATCCCTCGCATCTTCCCAACAAGAAGTGCAAAGCAGGTCCGGCAGGCTCAGCAAACCAACTTGCTAATCACCTTCCCTCTGTTCTTGAATGAGGCAGGAACGGTGCAAATTCCTGGAAAACAGCTAAACCCTGAATGCAGCTCCTGCACCAATGCCTCCCATGTTCCTCTTCCCCAGGCTGCCTTCTCTGCTCTCTGAGCCCTTCTGGTGGGCAGAGCCAGCAGCCCAGCTTACAAAGATGAGATTGTTCAGCATGTGCACCAGGCGTGTCCCTGCATTATCAGATTTGCTCGTATTGTCATCTGGTATAGCCACAACAGAAAACATGGGGAAAAAATATATAAAAGCAGTATAGCCTTTCTGTATTTGTGACTTTTCCTCTTTTTCTCCCAATACAGATTAGCGGTGTCAGTATTTGCTTTTGCTGTGCCACAGGATTTATTTATTATAAATCCCAAGTCCTTACCAGGTTCCCAGCTACCCGGCATACAACTCTTCATCCACTCACCACATTTATTATCTCGTTTTCTCAACTTTTGTCTGAGATCCGATGGTTTCTGTTCATCTGACAGACCTGTGCTCTTGCTTCCTCGTCTGCCCTGTCATTAGTCTGGACTACAGTTTCCATAGAGACTGCAAGCCTCACCTCGCCCTCTGAATCAGGGTCCCTTTGTTGCTTTTCATGACTGCAGAAGGACATTAGTTTGCTCCAGGCACTTAAGTAGAGAAAAAGATGTATTTGATTCCCTTAGCATAACAGTAATTTAAATGAGAGCAGCCTCAGACTATGGAGGGACTACAGAGAGCAGGTTTTTGTGCAAAGGTCACTGTGTGGAGGCTCTAATGAAATGGAGTTTCATGGAGCCCTTGATGGCAAATGAAGGTGGGACCTTGAGGTCTCGAGAGGAGACAAGACTGTTTTCATTCCTCTAATGCAAAAGCAACAATGTCCTTAATACAGAAAGCCAGGAAGATTAAGAGACACTGATTATAGCTCCCAGGCATTAGCTGTGTGTGCTGTGACCTGCCCGCCCTCCCCCGTTCGCATGAGACTGGCTGTGCATGTTGTGCCTCATGATGCACTGCAGCTGCTGCGGCTGCGTGCGGCTAAAAAGAAATACATCTGGCTGGAACAGCTGAAGGTTGTGCTATCTCCTGTGCAGGAGGGCAGGGAAACAAGTCCCAAACCTCACCTCCCATTAGCACTTCTAAGACAAGGCAGTGGACAGCAGAAATACAGAGATCCACTGGAGCAGCATCCGGAAGGGAAGGGTGCAGCAGGGCAAAACCACATAACTCGATGCAGTGGTATCACCTGGAGCTGTTGCCTACCAGAAACCCGCCCAGTTGTGTTCCCTGCGCTCCTGCAGGAATGAAAGAAAAACAGAGCAATGTTTTCATCCTGTTAGCTCTGAGTGCCCAAATGCCAACCATTAGAGGCCAGCACTGGTAGCCAAGGGAACAGTCCTCCCACAGGAAAATAAGAACACAGCTGAACAGCACGTAGAGAGGACAGCACACAAAAGGCTCATCAGATCATGAGAACATTTGGGTTTTGTTGCGGGGTCAGGGTTTGGGGTTTTTTTTTTAATATAGATGGCTAGCTCCAATCTTTTATCCATTCCGAGCGCTTAGACCACCTGCAATCTAAAGTGCTGGGGCACTCTTCAGCCTTTAATGGGTTCTGAGAATGCTTCAAACAGCTACAGCAATCCCATCAAATAAATGCACAGCTGGGCCTGAACTGAAAAACTTGCTCAGTTTCCAAAAATCAGAATTCTGTGTCCACTGGTTCAGCCCCGGCTACGGAGGGAAAATGAAGCAGCCTGTGGTGAAAGACCACCTTTCTGTCCCAGCCCTCACCTCCTCTGCCCTGCAGGGTTTTAAACTCTGTGCAGGCCCTTATCTGATAAATGCACATCAACGGCCATGTGTTGGTACCGTAGGGGCATATTGCTACTGGGAGTTTCGACCCGTATGGATTGTAGAGGAATTAACGGAGGAGATCATGAACTTGGGCATGATTTCTGTTTCAGATTGTCCAGAGACTTTGCAGGCACCTGAGAGCTAATTTGATCTGATTTGGGATTATATTACAGGAAAGACCTGATCAGAATATACCATGATCTGGATCTGGTTCTTTCGTTAATTTAGCAAAATAGGCTTTGGATTGTGATGATTTCCTTTAGGAACACGCATACCTGGGATCAAGCTCTGGAAATCATCGTCTGTTTAACTCCAGAGCTAAACAAGGTAGTCTGGCATCTGTAAGGCATCTTAGCAAGCTTTGTTACACCAAGTGCTACTGTAGTTCTTGCTGCAGTCTGGAGACATCAGGGAAGAAAGCAGCTTGATACACTGCTTTCCTGCGATCAGGAGCTGCTTCAAGGGGCAAATTGCACTACTTTTACTGATTGAGCAATGACAAAAAATAGAATTTGCTTTGAATTAATTAATCAGTTGATCTCATTTTGTATAAGGACAGGCAAGTTCTAGCTAGAAATAATTCCTCTGCTATGCAATTTATTCTGGCTGATTTTTGCTGTGAACCCAGTTCTTTTCAGACTCTTTAGTATTTTGATGCTGTTTTTCTTCAATAGCTCTGCAATCTTCTTGGAGTGTTTGGGCCAAGATAAGTTACACTCCAGCAAGTCCTTTAAAACAGCCTCGCAGGTCCCAGCTGAGGGAAGCTGATGCTTGATGTGCAGCAGAAAGTGCGCAGAGTCCCTTTGGTTTTAACCATATTCATAGGCTGAGCAGTATTGCACACAGCAATTTCTAACAAGAAACAGCATTTATGTCACTTATTAGTTTGAGCCTCCAAGCACAGAGAGCACTCAATCAATTCCTCTCCACACACTCATCTGATCAATTTGCAGTGTCATGACAAAAGCAGAGAAGAAATATCCCATATCCCAGATTGCACAAGGACCTTTCTGAAAGAAAATTTTCCAGTACTAAGATTCAATGCAATCAGTTTTCAAGGTTATATCTGTTTCCCAGTCGCACAATATTTCTGATTCAGCCTAGCGAACAGGAACTGAATCAAAAAAACTTTGTTCTTTCATACTTAAACATCAAAAGATGTTACTAACTTTCTTTCTGTCACCTTATGTATGTCCCCAGGCAACGTTAATGCCTTGCAAGAGCACTAAGCAGAGCGTGAGCAGCCTGAAGCTTGCTGCTCTTCAGCAGAGTTAGCAGTAGGCTCCTGAGCACCAGGTGTCTTTGCTTGCCTCTGTGTGCCATTTTCCCAGGCGGTGTGTGCGACGCTGGCATCGCACTCTGGCAAAAGACCTCACCTTTGGCTCTCCAGAGGGCAACGTTTCCACTGGTGCTTCTAAGATGGAAAACTTTTCCACAATTTGGCTTGAAGTTCTCACGGATTGTTGCAACGTATCTGGTTGTGGGATGACAGCAAGTATTCTGGCTCCGTACTGCAAAATACTGAGGGAAAACGTTAATCGAAGTCAAGCAGGGGTTATTTTTTATTTATTCAAATCGAAGCTCAAAACCCTTGCTTGAAATTGTTCCCCAAAGATTATAATGGGGAAAATAATATATATAAAATGTTTCCAGGACTTATGATATAAACATAGCCTTAGGTTGCAACTTGTGCCTGCAGAGTGTCTAAGGCAAAATCATCCTGCATTTGAAAGAACTGAATGCTTTACATTCTTACCTAAAGATTACTGGGGACACATACAGGTACTGCATAAGCAAATACATTCTGACCATAGGCTTTAGTTTAACACACATATTAGGATGGCGTTAGATTAGGAAAGAAAGTTCATAGAGAATTAGAATTGATCAGTAGGGATCACCTATCTCCTATCATTTATAGAACTATATTAACTAGCTTTTAACTTGTCTTGCAGTTTAAACCATCAGTGGATCAGCACTGTCACTATGGTGATAGCGTGACCTGGGAATGTCCACAGCCTGTTATGGGAGCAATAAACAGAACAGCCAGCAAACAGACTTCGGCGTTTCATGCTGTAATACACTGAAACCAGAAATTACAAAGCCAAATACACTGCAGAGACATTTTGGTCAACTGTGAAATAGTGTGGGAAGTTTTTTACTGCTTGCTATAACAAAACCTTTGTGCTGCTCCTATAGAAACCATCCCTTGTACTGAATTTCTTCACACGTTCTGTGGCTTTTGTAAGTATGTCAGTGCCTGGCATCCTCTGATATCAGCCCCTGGGTTCTGAGGAACATCTAAAACTCACAAAACCCAGCAGAAAAGAACTTAGAATAAGCTTGAAGTTTCAAAAAAGATCTAAATTTTTTTACCTCAAGTTATATATAAACTCTCTGATGGCCAGTGTTCGTTTGTCATAAATACCACGGCGTGTGAGCTGCCAGTCTGAGGCAGGTTTGGGTCCCCGTGACAGCTAACGTCACTCTATCTCAGCCTGCCTGACAAGTAAGATACTATATATTTCCTTTGTACCAACTGCAGAACAAATAAGCCAAACAATGTGGTAGAGAAAACGTGCCACTTAAGGCGGCACACAAAATAACTTCCCTGAAGGTAACACAGCGAGACTGCCCGCAGTCTTGACAGTGTCACAGCTTCTTGTTTTCTCTTCAGCAGTTATTAGTAACACTTGTGCTGAGGTGGGTATTGCATCTTTCTGGAACAATGCTCCACAAATATTATCAGAATAACATTCAAAGGCCAGTTCCCCATCTTAGTGTTTCTTGGCTTGTAAAGAATTGACAGGTCCTTGCCATATTTGGAGAATAATCAGTTTGGGCCCTTACTGATGTCGTCTGACCTGAAATAAGTCAATGGCCGTTTAGTGCCTTGTCCTCCTTTCCTGTACTATAGCGATAATACAAGTTTCCTTCTCAGGAGTCTGCAGAAAAGGTTCTTGCAAAGCAGTGAGAGTTCCCTGGGCAGGAAGCTCTATAGGAACATGGTGTGCTTCCAACCACGGGAGAGCTGGAAGGAAACCAGCTCACTTCTTTTCAGTGTTTCTGGTGAGACAATGAAATGCTCAGACCAGACCATTTAAGTGTCAAACGAGGGCTGACAGAACAAAGAACTTCTAACGTAAATTCAGGTTCATCTTCAAGTTATGAAATTACATTATGGCAAATCAATTAGCATTTTTCTCCAGTGGCTTTCTTACTCAACTCTGTATGTAACGGCTCTGTGAGCTGAAAAGCAGCTCTCTGTTTCTTGTGATTCGCTGGCTGAAGGGCGCTAGAATGCTGTGGGTGACAACGGCTGTAAAAAAATGCGGAGTTTCATCTTCTTTCTTTCTTCTGTTTTACCAGAAGCTTCTCAGTTGCTAAGAAAAACTCTCCAGAGCACGTTTAAAGCACCGTATTTCAGTTTTGCATAGGTAGAATGAGATCGTACGGAGAACTCCCACCACACTCATGAATTGGAGCGTGCGTGTGCATTACGATTACGCTGTTCACGAATCCCCGTCTGAAATCACCACTCCAAAATGGCCTTAATTTTATAATTCCATATCACACAAATTTCTTACTAGTTGATCTAGAGGAAAAAAGGATTACAAATAAGACTATATTACAAAACCATATTACAAACAAGACTGTAAGAAGTGTAAAACATTGTATTTGCAATGAATATACCATTGGTAATTGTAACTGGTGTTAGAGTGGAAGGCAATGACAACAAATTAGAAATATGTGATATAATCTGAAATTAGTGTAATTAGTGGTTATCATGTTTGCTTCAAGTGTGCATACTGAAAAACAAAAGCACTGGGAGGCTACAGATATGGCGTATGAAATAAGACATTGAAAATTTGTCACGGAATTGATCATTGAAATCTTAAGAATCTTGGAGAAATCTGTTTTACGTGGATTTGAGGCCACATTGTTGCTACAGGGTCTGGAAAATCAGAGTAGCATGCTAGTGTTTGATACTGAAGTATGGACAGGGACTTTGTACAAACCTGAAACTTAGATTGTACGTCTCTGGATTGTGGGCGTCGTTATGGGTGCACACTAATGGCCTAGTATCAGGGCCTGAATTGAATCTCTGGGTGCTACCCCAGCACAAATTATTGCAACAATACAACTGGATATATTGCTTATTTTCTATTCTGTTTCTTGCTGTGCCGTGACTCCTTTTCCTCCCTCTGCCTTCTTGCTTCACTGCCTAAAAGGCCCAACCCTGAGCAGAACTGTCTCGTCTGAGCTCTAGTGGATAGGATGCCGGGAAGTGAAAGAGGAGGAGGAATTCTTCCTTCTCATCTACCAAAGGAGGAGAAGAGCTACCTGGGAGAGCTCTCTCTCCCATGATGAAGTGAAAAATTGCCAACAGAGTGAATTTCTTTCCACACTGAATAAAAAGTTTGTACTGTAACAAGGCACACAATATTATTATGCTTTCTTGGTGTGGCAATTACACAGACAAAGTCTCCCAGACGGTCCGTCTGGGTGGGTATGTACAGCTACAAGAACTACCTCCACACGTACGTTGCAGAGAGGAGTTGTTACTGACCGCTGAATAAAAGGCAAGCAAGCTGCAAAACTGCTTTTATTACAACACAGAAATAGAACCACCAGAACAAGCCTATTTTTCTCTTTCTACGTCATGCGGCTTTACCCGACAGCATCTTTTGTCCAGAATTAATCTGAATGACACTTAACGACACAACATGATGTGGCGCCAGTGTTTTTTACTTCTCAGTACAAAACCAGCACTCCACTGGCGATCTTTTCACAGCTGCAGGAAGCATCCTGCAGTGAATGCTTTCATCATTTAAAGCCATGTATTTGTAAGTCTATTTAATTACTTAGAGTTGGTCACCATTCCTTCTGAAGTAGATTGCTGCTTTATTAAAGGGGATCAGCAGTATGCTTAGATCAATACAAACAAACGAAAGAGAAAGCGACGAGTGGTTTAGGAACTGTGAAGCTGAGATAAACTCCTTTATTTCTTAGACAATCCACTGATTCTGAAGAGATCAACAGGTCTTCCATATTTCCAAGTATGCTATTATGATCACTTATCTATCACTTTTTCTTTATGACCTCAGAGGCCTCGGAGGAACAATTTTCTTCCCAAGAGGACATAAAATTTAGCCTTTGTAACATCAGGTAAAAAGAAAGAGCAGGAAGATATCAGCGTTCTGGTAACACCCTTATAATATCAGAGCAAGATGGTTATAAGCCAAGATTTGCAGTACAATTTTCACCTCTTGACAGATACGATTACGTCTCCTGATCATAATCTCTAGGTTGAGAACAGACTGCTACTAGTAGAGTCTGTAGTCTCTGCTATAGACTGCATTACCACATATAATTAATAATATGCTGAAATGAGACTGGCTGATCTTTTTTTCTTTTTGGATGCTTTGTCACTTTGGAGGGAAAAATAATCAAACGGGAGATGGCATTATTCATCTAAGGCATCTGTTACAGCACCACCAATATCTGTGTAAAAAACATATAGGTGTGCCCAGAACAGGTAGCAAACTGTTCAGAGACAGCCCAAAAACCCTTTAAACTGGTTTTGATGGTGTTTTAGAATAACGGAAGAGCCTTCCTTAATTTGGGTTTGCCTTTTCAACTGCTGGTACAAAATTGGATGATACTTCATAAACTTATCTGTACTAACACACTTGACAGCTTTTATGAAAATAGTTCGTTTTTATAATATTTAAATTCTGTGAGTCTCTGAGTTCTCAAGTGATATGAAAAAAACTCCCCCCAACATGCACTTTATATGTGGCTTTAATTATCTGCAATATGTGTCATTTACTGAGGATGTTCCCAGGTGCCCGTTTGCTGTGTTGACTGGAAGCTCTCCCTGGGGATCACTGACAATCATTAGTCCTGGTGGAAGAAAGCCTGCTCTGCTGCACAGGTTCATTTGGACTGAGGATCGAAACGACCCACTCAGAGGCAGTGAGCATTACAAGCTCAAAAAAAAAGATGAGGCCTTAAAATGTCCCCCAATACTCCAACACCGTAAGCCACATGTAATTGTTTACTCTGTACACATGGCTTCCAAGCTGTTTTTATTGCTAGACTGTTACGCTCCGCAGAGGTAGAATTTACTTACCTTTCCCAAGTGAAACAAATGCCCAGAATAGTACCCAATAAAGAATCCGGCCAAGCGTGTTCCTCTATTAGAGCTTTACTTTCTTGAACTGCCATAAAATATTAGCTGTGTTAACAGAAAAATTAATCTTGCTTTTGTCACCACTGCTATTTTTTTTTCAGCCTGCTGAAAACAAGAGTCGTAGGCTTTACTCCCACGGTATGCAAGAATGGTTGTCATGTACTGCCATCTGTCGTTACAGCGTACCCATTTCATCACTATGCTATTCTTCTGGGGTTTTCATTCCAGCAGCAAGCATATCCCTTCCAAGAAGTCTGTTAAACATGCGGTTAAGTTGGAAGAACTGCTTTAATTCATACATGCTCTGCCCAAAAGAGCGTGCAATGAAATTCTAAAAATTCTGCTTTCAGTTGTGGCAATAGCCACATTAGTGTTGTTTCTTCTCCCACTTTATTTACTTCAATAGTAAGTTTGTATTTTTATTTAGACTACAGCCAGAGTATTCATGTTCTAAATCAGCAACAAATTTACAGCAAAACATACACACATAGATCACAAGCTTTACATATATTTACACACATCAAAATTATAAAAGATCACGAGTGCATGAATATATTTACATATACTGCCCTACTTATTTAGACTGATGTTTCAGAATACGTATGTTTAGTTACTGTTTGCATATATATAAGCTATGGACTTGAGTCCAAGATCTGATCACTTAGCACTACATCTGTATTATAAAAAATAGGACATAATGTTTCAGAATCTGGCAGGAAAGTAAAACAATTTGTGTGTAATTGAATAAAAGGTGATCACCGTGCATCAGAGAGCAATCCTAAAGCAGTCAGGCAGACAGGGCACTCAGATACACAGAGACAAACCAGTTGGCAAGGTGCTAAAAACATTTGGGGTAAAGGTATTTAAAACCTGTGTGCGTGCCTTGTCTGAAAGGGAATCTCCTGTCTTGGATACTTACCTATAATTCAGTGGATCCAGGCCGATTCCTAGCTCTCTTATTTCCTCTACAATCCAGAGCAGCACTCTCAAGCTCTGCCCCTGTATCTGCCCTACAAAGCTAATTAAGTTCCTTCCTCTCCTGCCTCTGTCTCTCCCACTTATTTCATTTGCAAGATCTATAGGCAGAGATGTCTCTAGGTACATACTGCCATATAGGCTCATTACTGTTTTGGGCTTGGCATCATCTGAACGTGACCTAAACGTTTCTAGATCTAAGCCGACCAGGGAAAAGCTTCATGCTTTCAGGGTCTAAAGCAGCGTGTCCTCCGGGACCTGGAAAGGTCACAGAGAGTGAGAAGCACTGTCCAGAATCAACATGCAGCCAGAACGGACTTCTCGCAGTTAACAAGGTCGACAGTACAAGCAAAGGACAATATTTCTGTGGCCAAAGAGAGCAAAGTAAGCATGGTTTTAAAGTGGAAGTGGTGAGACTTAAACATCACGTGAAAGCAGATCAAAATTCATGCTTGTTCCAGCAGAAAGGTAGCTCAGAAAATATGTGGGATTCATGACAGTCTCTGAAGAGCAGAAACCTTTACATGACAGCAAGCTATTCAGCCTGAGCCTGGCACAGAATTACAGTTCCTTGTTATAAACATTTGCAGTGGAGACAAAAAAAAACCCCAAAACAGTATGTTGCGGACCAATTTCATACTTGAAACCAGGTGAACAAACTTCCAAAGGCCAGATGTTTTTGTCTTCCTTCAAGGAGAGGAGGAATCTAAGCAATACTCTTAAAAACTTGCATATTTAAAAACATAGAAAGGCACAGCAGAATTGGTCATTTGTTGCATCCACAAAAATATGTTTATTTGCATATGCAAATACTTACAGGATATTTATTTTGACTGAAAACCGTACGCTTACGATTTAAATAACAAGTTCACTTGCCATTTAAAACTGCAGTCGTAATAACTGCAGCTGGCAGTTTTACTCCCCAAACGTTAAAGAACTTGAGGCTTCTTTCTGCTCTTTATGCAACTGTTTCGCCCTGTTTTTCAAATCCTCTGCCTTAGCATCATTCTTCTCAATGCCATCTCCCAGTTTGTACATTCGACTGGCATTGGCACAAGCCCATATGTGACCCAGCTCACACCCCTTCAGCGAGTACCTCAAAGCATGGTTCATGTCCTTAGGGACCCCAGGTGCGCCTTGGAGGTATATTACACTGAGGTTGAAGCAGCTAGGAGCAAAATTGCCATCACAGGCTTTTGTGTAATAGTCTCTAGCAACAACAGGGTCAGGTTTATCATCGTTTACTCTCCCATCATGGGCCAACAGCCCAACATTATGACACGCATTTACTGACTTCTTCCCACCTTTCTCACATGACTTCATAAAAGAGTTGTAGGCAGCTTTCAAATCTGGGTCGAGTCCACCTGCCAGCCAAGAAACCAAAAGATTACTGTAAGGACATGCTAAACCAGATGGGAGCTCTCTGCTTTGCAGCATGCTTCCCAGCGCTCTTTGGGAAATACGGCATCCCTCACTTTAGATGCTACAGTGAAAATCTAGGACTTCAGAGACGCTATTATTGTCTCAGTACCAAAGGTTTTGCTAATACCTCCAAGTCAGGAAACCCTCCTCCACTCTACAGTAATCACAACTTATGCAGACAAAAAGAAACCCCAAACCAAACCCACAAAACATTCTTTCCACTACTACATCTACGGATTTCTTAGTAGCTTACATGAGGCAAAGCGTACCAGTACACCTGGCAGTGTTGCCAGTATACCTATAGGTACACTAAGATTGTTACTAGTTTTGAACAACAGTAAAAATACGTTCCTTCCTAGTGTTGTCATTTGGAAGAAGATTCACTAGTTTAACTGCTTCCCACTAGCATACCAGCAGGTACATGCTGGTCAGACTTGGGGCCTGCTTATGTGTCTGTAAGCAGTGTTACCAGTATGTAAGTTTATTTCTTCCTTACTGTCTCTAGAAAAAGAACAGCCAGACAGAAAGAAATTCAAATTTTAAGAACAGGACGCACAGCAACGTTCAGCACTGGACATACTTACCGCTTACACAGACATAACTATAAAAAAAAAATAAATACACGTGGTTAACCTACAGTTGATTCTTCAGAAGGAACCAACTGAAGGTTTCCCACCCTTCCCCAGCTTTTATTCTGTGACCATAAAAGGGGCAGGACAGGTAGTCCCGCCTTCAAGGTCGGGAGGACATGCCGGTGCTCAGCACCTTTGCAGGAGCGGGAGCTGTGTTTCTCCACAGGCACCAGCCGCCCCCC
>VZSZ01001558.1:887481-901106 GCA_013398815.1 Ibidorhyncha struthersii | reverse complement strand
CCCGGCCTGGGTGCAGTCCAGCCCTCAAACAGCACTTTTCCCACTGGGGCTTGTTTTGTCCAGGGGCTGTCTGGAAAAAGCCGTGCCACCCGAAGCACGGGTTCCGCGGTATGCGCGGTACGTGGGCCTCGCTGATCCCTGTCATGTGTAGTGGCGTGCTCTGGGGGCGCGGAGCTGGCCGCAGCTGGCGGTGGAGGAACGGCCTTTCTCTGTGGTGAAGACAGGCCTCAGAGCAGAGCATATGGGTGCTGTTTTGATTGCTTCTCTGAGACATGAGTGTGCATGTTCGCTTTTAAAACGCTGGCAGGAGGTTCCTGGGTTATCTAGTCTCATCCCTTGTTATTAAAAGCCTAATGTCGTTTAATCCCCTAATAAAGTTTTTTATCTTTATTTTAAAGGTAGGAACTTATGTGCCTGCTGTTCTGTTCAGTGGACTAGGGTAGATATAATTGTTTGATGTTTTGGAGCTACATACTGACCTTAAATTTATGTCAAAAACTAATTCATGGCATTTCTGTGCACCTTTGTTGCTGTGCTGGCACTGTGCTTCACCTTAATAGCTTTTTTCCTTCTATAGTTTTTATTCACCGTGCTGTATTTGTAGGCGGCATTCATATCTGCTAGGCTAAGAAAAGCTGGTTTTGTTTCCTACTTCAAACATGCTTTTTTCCCCAGAGCATTCTAGTAGCTGCTACGTTCAAACTGAAATGGTGCAGGTATCTCTTAACATAAATAGCCCCATGAGATCTCTGACTGTCTTGCAAATGACAAAATACTTCCCTATTTTTTGCTTGATTCTTCTCCTGATACCTTCTTTGGCTGCCTCACATTGTTTTCTTGCGGTTAAGCAAACCATTCAGGTTCTTCTCTCCAGTCATTTCTAATTGATGAACTCATATCAGAATTTCTTGATATTAATCTTGAAATACATGGCCTTACCATGTCGTTTTAATGTGGCACTATTTAGTTTTAGACCTCTTGTGATCTCTGCCAACTTTGTATCACTTTAATCAGTATGTTCACACTTGTTGTGCCAGAATAGTTAAATGTTAAATTTGAGTTTTGAGCATAAGCCTTCCTTGAGTCTGGTTAATAAATTGCCTACATCTGTTTCATTCCATTTAACTTTAAGTAGGATAATCATAAAGTTTCTTCGTAACACAAATCATGGAACTGTTTATTTTTCACTGACTTTTCTTTATTAGCACTCAGAATAATTTTGATGACCATTACTTGAGTTGCTATTTCTTGATTGTCTTAAGAATGTTCATTTTAAGAATGTTCATTTTAAGAAAGTAAGTAAAGTTTTGGGGCTGTGGAGAGGTGGAAAACAATTAGAAACGTGGTATGTCCAACACCAAAGACTAAGGCTCTAAATTACCTCTCATTTTCCTGCTAACTTTTTGAGAGAAACAACCACCACAATTTGAAAAGTCCCTTATCCTGTACCCCATCTCCTTCTTTGAGACTTTAGAGAGGGAAAAAAACCAGATGGGCCTGGCATACAGAGACCTTACACATTTGGATTTTGTCATACTGAGCCTGCAACAGGGTATAAAAGTTGGGGAGTACATCACAGAAGTGATTCTGTTAGAGCTGAAATCGGTATCTGTCTTCCGATGTTTTATACTGGTTTATCTAACTAAAAATCGACCAAGGGAAAACTACCTTTTTGGAACTACCCAAAAACTACCTAGGGAAAAAAAGGCTTGATTTTTAAGGATTCTGAGACACAAAGCCAGAGGTACTGAATCTCTCAAGCTGGAGTTGGTAGGATCACAATACCTATAGAGAAAAAGGTCCACACAGCAGTGGAAGTTACTCTTTGTGCAAAGTTAGATTGCAGTTACGGATGGAAAACATCAGTTAAACCTGTCTCATTTTTAGTTATTGTTGTATAAGCAGGTGGTTGCGTGGTGATGCTTCCCCAAAGGAATGGGATTTTGTTTTGATACTCACAGTCAGCCAGTTAATCTAGGCATAATGTTGGATTTAAGATTCTCTAATTTATTCCAGGTACTTTAATATGTCCCCTTGTATTGGGTCTGGCTGAGATGGAGTTAATTTTCCCCATGGCAGTCCTCATAGTGCTGTGCTTTGTGTTGGTAGCTAGAAAGGTGTTGGTAACACATCAGTGTTCTGGCTACTGCAGAGAGCATCAAGGCTGTCACTCCAACATTCCCTCCTCACCAGCAGGCTGGGAGGTGGGCAAGATCTCGAGGGGATGCAGCCAGGACAGCTGAAAGAAACTGACCAAAGGGATGTTCCATACCATATGAGGTCTGCTCATCAGTAAAAACTAAGAGACAGGAGGAGGAGGCATTATTACATCATCATTATGATGTCTGTCTTTTGGAGCAACTGCTATGCATACTGTAGCCCTACTTCTCAGGAAGTGGCTGGACATTTCCTGTTGATGGGAAGTAGAGAACAAATCTTTTGTTTTCCTTTGCTTCCGTGTACAGCCTTTGCTTTTGCTTTATTGAACTGCCTTTATCTTGACCCACAAGGTTTTTTCCATCTTATTTTCTGCCGCCCCGCCCCGGTTAGGAGAGTTGATAGAGTGGCTTGGTGGGCACAGGGTGTCCAGCCAAGGTCAACCCACCACAACCCTTAAGCTCTTTTTTCTTTTTAACTGCATTTTGAAATATAGGTTAAATAGCAGTATCTAATAGCAGGTAATCTAGCAGTATTTAAAGTTGATTCAAGGAATTTTTAAAAGAAAATGTGGAGGATAGTGTTCTTTGTGAGAGCCTTCCCAACGGCACTAGTGTGTGAGCTATAAGCTGAACTGCGTAACGTCACATTGAAGCAGGTATTGCATTTCAGTCCACTAGTGTATTGGATTACTGCTAGATGCCAGCAGCCATGCAGTTTACTCCCCTCCTCACACTCATGGACGCTTTTTTTTTGTTTGTTTGCCTTGGTTATATTAAGCACTTATAAAGTTATCTTTTTTTTTTTTTTTAAAAAGAAGAATTATTTGAAATCAGCATTGAAAAGCCCATCTAAAAGAAATTATTCTACTTTTTTTACTATTCCGTAAGCCAGTTGATTTTACATGTGTCACATTACTCTTATTAATATATGTTTTAGCTAGCGAAGACACCCAGACTTGCATCATGTAATGCATAATATCTGTGTTTTGGGGAATTTATTTTTATATTTCTTTCATGTCCACTGGATAAATTTGATGGAGTGAAAGAAACTGAGAGGTTACATGGAAGTATCAGATAGTTAAGATGGCTGTGAAAGTCAAATATACATAATGCAAATTCTATTCAAATATTGCTGAATGATCTTTATTAAATAACAAAAAAGATCTTCTGCTGTCGTTGACACACATTTACAGTGTCTCATTAGAGTATTAGAACCAGAAAGTGAAATTAGCTGAAAACAAATGCCAGGTTTGTTTTCAAGTTGACATTCAAAAGCATAGCTAGAGTAAGGAACCACTTAAATCGTAACCTTTGTAAGAGCTTAAATACAACTGAAGACTTTTACTATGAGGTCTTTAACTGGGCAATATTCTCCTAAAGTAAAGAGAAGTTGAGAAAAGGAATGCTGCTGCCTTACATAAAAGGTTTACAGGCTGCATTCAAGCTGTTCTATTTCAGTAGCAGACAGTCTAGGAAATTGTTTTTATGATGCTTGTCAAGGGACTTTATTAGGTGTAGATAAAAGTGGTTTGCCTATCTGTCCAGGTTACCTCGGGAGCCTTCGTTAGGTGTGGTTCTTCAGCCTTTTTGCAGCAAGTTGAAGCAACATTACAAATGTCTTCTATAACTAATATAAGTGGAGTTAATAAAAATGATACGGTGTTGTTTGCAAATGTAATTGATCCCTGCTTGTGGATTTTGTTCCGTTATTGGATGGAGATGTCCTGTATAGACTTCTAAAGTGATTATTTTATACAAAAATTAAAACAGTATCTCCAAATTGTAGGTTGGCCAGTTAGAGGTATTGGTTGAAAAAATAGTTCTCTGAATCATATACTAGCAGCCAATCTGCAAAGCTAAAAATTCTCATTGGAGTTTGCTCACTGATATATAAAAGTGTTTTAGCTTTTCTGGAAGAAATTACGGAACAGTGCCAGAGAGCCAGTATTCTGTTTCCTTCATATGTAAGCATCAAATTATGAGCACAAGATCTAATGGGACATGAGGATGTCTTTGCTTCAGTGGGAATAATTTTCATATGCCTTTGAGTAAGGATTCTGATATTTGAGTTGGCAGCTGTCATATTAAGTTCTGGGCATGTGTATTAATTTCAGGTTAAAAAGAAAATTTTCCCCTTTCAAAAAATGTACTATTTAAAAATAATTAGTTGTTTTTCCTCTTTAGAAATACTTCAGGCATTGTTGCACAGTATAAAGAAACAAAAGATGTTAACAGTTCCAAATTCTGTCCTTTCTTTTCATATCAGTTTTAAGATTGGAGGCAGCCAAAACTGCTGTTTTCTGGTAATGTGAACAAGTCACATCACAAAATCACTCCTGCTTCTTCAACAATAAAATGAAGTAATCAAGCTTTAAAAAAAATATAAATTAAGCACCTAGTGAAATTGAGTCAAAGGAGTTGAAAGTTGCTTGTCAAAAGC
Source organism: Ibidorhyncha struthersii (assembly GCA_013398815.1). Lineage (NCBI taxonomy): Eukaryota > Metazoa > Chordata > Aves > Charadriiformes > Charadriidae > Ibidorhyncha > Ibidorhyncha struthersii. Next base: position 896,507 of record VZSZ01001558.1, on the reverse strand, counting down.
TGCAGAAAGAGCTTATATTTCAATAATTTGGAGCGTCTGCTTCCCAAACCTGTACTTAAGTCTTCAAGAGCTACTAAACTGCGGTCTCTCCTTGTTGTCAATACGTGATTCATTAAAGATAAGCTCCATTCCATCTTTGCCCTAACGTGGTACCTCCCATTTTTCAAATATATGCACCTTATTTTAGAAGATTTTTTTCTGTCATTATATTTCTCCTATATAACCTTTTATATATTTCTGTACTTCTGTGATGAGTGTATTAGACAAATAAATCAACAGAAGTTAAATGAGCTAGGTAAGAAAGCTGAAATTATCCAGAACTTTCAATATAAAAGGCAAGCTACAATTTTTCCTACAGATGAGATCTGGCAACAGTTGATGCTGTTATTTTCAAAATTGTCTGGGGGAGTATGTACCAGTCACTCAGCCTTCTTTTGTGTAGTGCTGGGGATGATTCACAGTGCTGCAAGTCATTCTTTATGTTGATTAATCTGTGTGACTGAAAACAGTAGGCTATTATTAGATGTGGAATAAAAAAACCTTTGAGATTTTCGTATGTCAATATACAATCTCAAACTTTGAAGGAAAACTTCAAGTTTATATTCTGCCTTGTCCTTTGAACCCAGGGGTTCTGCTGTAGATGATTTCCAGGTGCTTAGGGTAAAGGGGAGGAAATTGGTATCTATAATCAGACGAAATACTGTAATAGTTGTTACTTTATTGCTCCACAAAATTTGGAATTAAAATAGTTCTTTTTGAGTTTTCTTTTTTGATCTGAAGCTCTAGCTGCCCTTTTCAGTGTCAAAAATTGCTCCTAACAAGATATGAAATTTATCTGCATTTCTAATGTAGGTTGGTAGTAGACTTCTAATGTGGGATGACTTAAACGGTATTAAAAGAAATAGTTTAAATCAAGAAGTAAAATCTGATTTAAAAATCTTCAGTCTGTCTTGATTGATTAATTCCCAGTAGACTTCATAAATTCAAATGATCTTATTGGCAATTACTTTTCTTCCTCTGTGAATGCAAGCAGGGCTCAAGCATGATGGACCGGACTGGATGTGGTTCAGGGGGAGGAGGCTGCCCATCAGTTTGGCCAGTCGTGGATTGTGTGACCTGACTGCGTGGCTCTAAGGGAGACACCTCCTTTTGTAATATTTGCCTGTTCCGATGAGAATCAGACTAACAAAAAAGAACGATTTGCCTTAACCCAACATTATAGAGTAATGGAAGACAGAGAATAATTTGACTAAATCCCCTTTGTTTCATTGTGTTTTGTGTATGACAGGAGGAAGCTTCCCCTTATTCTTTACTTGATATCTGTTTGAATTTCCTGACTGCCAACCTAGAGAAGTTTTGCACAGAAAGGCAAGATGGAACACTATGCTTGCAGGAGCCAGGAATGTTTCCTCAAGAAGTGGCCGATCGATTGCTGCAGACAATGGCATTTCATGGTAAAAACAATTATTTGTGGGTCATCAGTGAAAATATTTTACTGGACTGTGCACTGCAGTTCTGGTGTATTTTCTAGCGGAATCTGCTCTTGCAGCTGTTAAAACTTTGTTCCTTAATCTCTTAATAGAGAATTTCTGTTATTTTTGCTTTTCCACAGCTTCAACTGAATGTTGCATTGCCATATAGATAGTTCTAAGTAGAAAGCCTTGGGTTTATGATTTTAATTTAATGTTCCTTTAAGTGAACATTCTTTACTAGATCTTCTTTCAATCACTTAAATAAAAAAACCCATTTATTAATTCTACTACGTTTAGCAGCACTCAAATATTTCAGTATCTCTTGCAGAGCAGTTAATTGAATTTTCTTTACTGTGTGTCCTTGTGACTAAACTAGGAAATAATCTTGTGATTTTAATTAAAATAGTTTCTCATCTCTTTCAGCACTTTTGTTGAAGTGGAATTATTTGCTCGAAAGCAGTCAGTTTCAAGAGCAGTATAAACATCTGTGAAAACCCCATTGTGATGTTTTTACATTTTAAGTACTGACCTATCATGTTCTCTGTCAGCACTTGTTTGAGGAGAGGGCTGCCCTCTGATTTGCTTGCTTTAAGTGCGACAAAGGAAAATGTTGTGTCAATAAAAGGTTCTTAGCATGAAAAGAGTGAATATATAGATTATGCTAGAGAAGAGGCAGGAGACCCCTTCCTGAAGATCCTGGAGACTTGTCTTAAGAGATGAGACATGACACTAGATAAATTGCTGTAAACAGACCAAGCGCCGTATCGTATATGTGCAGATTTGATTGGGTCTTATTGTGCAAATGCTGGTGTCCTAGTTTTCTCAAGTTGTTCTAGTCAGATGTAACAGAAGGAATGGTCCTAAAAAAAGGCAAACTCAAAAAAACCCTTACATTTCAACATACATTACTTTCTGATAAGTAATTATTTAGAGTAGTCCCAAGAAGTCAGATTCAAGGAAACTGAATTAACAGAAACTTGTTACCAGTGCTAGTAGTGATGAAGGCGGTTCCAGGCACTGAAACATCACAAACGCTGTGTCAGAGTCCAGGATGAAAAAAAAGTGCATGCCACATAAACAGGGTGTGGCTAAGGTAGGCCAGTGAAAGAGCCTAACATGATCCTTAAATGAGAAGATGAGCAAAAATTAAGAAGTAATTTAGCAGTACTTTAACCAAATTATAATTCTTTATGGCATTTAATTTTTCTGCTGGGTACCAATTGTTTCACCCCATACTTTTGCTTTCTCTGCAAAAGAGGAATGCCCTGACTGCTTGGTCAGATATACCTAAATCGCTTGCTCTTTAGAAAGGTTTGCAAATCATAATATTGATTTGACTTTGTCACAGAGGCAATTACTAGCTCGTTACTTAAATTCAAACTGTAGTGGCAATCATGGTTTTTATTCAAATATATTACATTTTCACTTTCTTTTCTGTGTTCAGTATGCTTGAAGATAGGAGATAAAAAATGGAGTGCTGACATTTATAACCCTCTGGAGTGAAACTAGAAGGACACGTTCTTCCTACTCCTGTTGTGTGCATGCTTGTGCAACCATACCGTTCTCATATGGCTTTCTATAAAGCAGTAATCCTTCTGTTGATAAGATACAAATAAGAAATCTTGGTGTTCTCAATGCATTTTGGATAATCCTGTGCATGGAAGTAAATGTATTATTTCAGTTAGGGTGTGTCGTGGTTTAGGTGGAATTGGCCACAGGGGAGGTGGGGCACCCCAGATGGGACCGACAGATGCTCCCCCCCGCCTCTCTTCAAAGAGAGAGGTAGAGGGGGGAAAAAGAGACTTATGAGTTTAGAAGGAACTAAATTACTTTAATGAAATATTATTAGTAAAATAAAAAGAAAATAATGAAATACATACAAAACTGTACCAAGATCCCAAGATGACAGTCACGTCACTGGCTGGCACTGGGGAAGTCCCAGACTGGGCTCAGTGATGGACGGGAACTGGATTCCATACCTGGATCAAAGGCAGATGAACAGACAGAGTCCTCCTCGGTCACCGACTATTGAAGAAAGAGGGCTGACTGTTTGATCGCTCAGCTTTTATACTGAGCATGGTGCACATGGGATGGAATACCCTGCTGGTCAGTTTTGGGTCACCTGTCCTGTCCGCTTCTCCCCACAGGTGGGACCCCTCTATGCTTTTCTGCTTCCAACCCTCCAACGGGGCAAATGATAAACTTAGGTGGTCTTGGGTGTTATAACGATAAGTATAAGCAAAAGCCTCTCTGCATACCATGCCTGGGCATCAACTATAAACACAGGTCTGATCACTCTGAGAGCGAACAATGTCTGCAAAGTGTGCTGTTAATTTAAGTGGTTAGAAGAGGCCTAGCTAAGAAGCAAAGTTACTGAACAAAATTGGTCCTGTTTTACCTCAAACCAGGACAGGGTGTTGCTAGTATGCTGCAAGAAAAGACTACTTATGCAGTCTTCTACAGAGCAAAAAGATGATAATCTCAAACAAGATTGTTGCATTTCCTTTTTTCATTGCTGTCTCTCTATCCTTCCCACCCTTTCCTTGTCCTCCTCTTTCTCCTCTTTGAATCCCTTCTTAGGTTTCTTTCTCACATTCAGCTTGTTTCTGAGCAACACTCCTACCTTCTTCATGAGGGATATATAGAACTTAATTAGCTTAGTTTAGTGTATTGATCCTAGTTATGAATTCAATCAAATGCTAAATTATTCAATTGAGTTAAAGCAAGATGAGAATGGCCATTGATTGCTGGTACTATCTTGAGGTTAACGGAACTGTGACCAGGGAAGAATAGCTTCCAGAAATTTTGAAATTCTGTTTTTAGCATGTTTCTAACCAGTTTGGGGAGAAAATCCACAAAATGCAGGCAGCCGTCTGAATGTTTTTTAATCATATCCACATTTTATTTATTGCATGTTCCATGTTCTGAACAAAACAGGTAATGTGCATATACTACATCTTGATTTATGTGTCCTATTCTTAAACCTGGAATTTTCCACAAGTGAGATCGTAATCTTAAAAATGGAATCTCAGATATGAAATTTTGGGATCAGTGGCATAAGGATCCAAGACGAACTACTTTGCAATTGATTTTCTATGTTAACACTTTGTACCCTTTGTGTTTTTAAAATACAAGTGATGTTCTATAACACTGGAGGCATACACTAATGCTCTTTTCCAACAGGGCTTCTGAATGATGGAACTGTGGGCATCTTCCGAGGCAACCAGATGCGTTTGAAACGAGCTTGTATCCGGAAAGCAAAAATCTCTGCTGTGGCTTTCCGGAAAGCATTCTGCCATCACAAGCTGGTAGAACTTGATGCTACTGGGGTGAATGCAGATATAACAATCACAGACATTATAAGTGGACTTGGCAGCAATAAATGGATCCAACAAAATCTGCAATGCCTTGTGCTGAACTCACTAACTCTTTCTTTGGAAGACCCCTATGAGAGGTGCTTCAGTCAGTTGTCTGGGCTTCGTGCATTGAGTATTACCAATGTTCTGTTCTACAATGAGGACTTGGCAGATGTTGCTTCACTTCCTAGATTAGAAAGTCTGGATATATCGAACACCTCTGTCACTGACATAACAGCACTCCTCACCTGCAAAGACCGGCTCAAGTCTTTGACCATGCACCACCTGAAATGCTTGAAAATGACCACAACCCAGATTCTGGATGTTATAAGAGAACTAAAATATCTGAATCACCTTGATATTTCAGATGACAAACAGTTCACATCAGACATTGCACTTCGTTTACTGGAACAGAAAGATATCTTGCCTAACCTTGTGTCTTTGGACATTTCTGGAAGAAAACATGTTACGGATAAAGCTGTAGAAGCATTTATTCAGCAACGGCCCACAATGCAGTTTGTAGGCCTGCTAGCTACTGATGCCGGCTACTCGGAATTCCTAACAGGAGAAGGAAACCTAAAGGTTAAGTGGGGAAATTAATTTTACTGAAAAATTACCATGTGCAGGAAAAATAGAACTAATCATTTGTAACAAATGTATGCGGGTGTTTCATAAGGAGGTTCACTTTTTTTAATTGTTAATTGTAATTACTGACTTTGTGTCAAATTCCTACTTAATTCTGGCACAGAAACTGCTAAATTTACATAATGCTATTGTAAGAAGCATCTATTTTCTCTGCCTTTTCAGTGAGCCTTAGATCCCGATTTAAAATATCAGATCTAAGAGAGCTGAACTTTGTCTAGTCTGAAGTCATTTACTGGAATAATGTTCTCTGGTTTCCAGCACAGTATCTAGCATAAGGCAGCAATATGTAAGAGGCGGAGGTACAATTTGCATAAGCTTTGAGCAATTCATGATTAACATAGCAGGTACAATAACACTTAATAACTGAGCTGCTGTTGTACTCCATCACCACTTCTATTTCATATTACAGTATCTCTACCCACCTTGCAAGGTCTTTTGGTGATGAACATGTAAGAAGCAATTACTTAGGATGAAAAACTTCCTCTTCTTGAACAAATCCTAAATTACTTAGCCCTTTAGGTTGAGATGATGTTTGCTGCAGTGCATTTATTTATCTTTTAGTGCCAGGGAATAAGACATCATTCCATGTTCTGTAGGATATGCTTGCATTGACTGGATAATGAGCCTATTGTGTCCCTGCTATGAAGGGGGAATATGAATTAAAGAAGAAAAAGAGATGTTTTAGACATGTCAATTTCAGTGGTATATCATCCTTGACTCTTTGAGTTTTGTTTTCTACTGTGCCATGATGATGGAAACTGCAGAGGGAACGAGGAAGAGTTTGCATAACGTGTCCATAGTTTAGTCTGTCTCCTGTGCAAGTTGAGTTTTGCACTTCAGTTTTAAAATTCAGGATTGCTCTTGTTTTGTTTTGTTTTGTTTATTTTTTGTTTTCTGGGACTTTGACAGTTGTTAATGGCCAAGTTTCTTGAGTACTTAGTTGTCACAGCTAATAGTGATGTATATGAATGTTGAAATGCATTGTTGGAGAAACCAAGTTCCTGTTTGGCATGATTGATGTATGGCATCAGGAAATTATACCTCACGTTTGGTATGAAATGATTCAATATAATCCTTGGTATTTAGAATACATGCTTTATACAAGTGCCTGTGCTATGAAAAGGCAGGAAGGAAGAAGGTTCTAGTAATGTGAAAATCGTGATGGACTTGTAGCAGTGTAGTTAGCAAAAAGCAGTTNTTTTTTTCAACCCCCCCCCCCTTTTTTTTTTTGTGACCTGAAATTAATTAGTGGCTATACTGAAGTATTCAGGTGCTTAGTCTAGATACTGCTAAAGAATAAACAGGACACAGCGCTCATGGAGACAGTAGAAGTACAATATTACTGTCTTTACAGCAGTCCTGTGAAATTTGATTATAGAAATTCTTGAAAGATTAAACACTAGGCAGACATTGCAGACATTGTAGTTGAGAACATGAAGCCAAGTGGAAATTCTTCATATAGCATATAATTGGCTGCAAAACATGTCAGTAAATATGCTTGCCTGGTGCTAATCAGTAGAAAATATAAAACAAAACCCAAAACGATATTGGTTCTCTCAAGGCTGTAATATATTCCTGATCTAGAAAGTTTTGAAAAATCTGACTCTGTACGATACAGGATGCACAGAATGTGAGACTTCAGTCTATGAACATTTGCTTTCCCTTATGTGACGCATTAAGTAGAAGAAGTTCTGCATGCTTCCCTAAGAATTTTTAAAAACAGTGATTGCAGTGATGACTCATTAAATAGTAGGACTGAGGAACAAACCATCTACAGTTATACAATTTACAGTTTTTTTACAGTAAAGTAGATAAAGTATATTTAAATGGAAAACACAGCAGATTGGGAAGTAGAAAAATTTGCAGCTAGCTGCTGATTTAATATTCTGAACTTAAGCTCGTATTAGTCAAGAGCTCATAGCTTCTAAGGCAGACTTCACCTGGCTCATTGTTTAGTTTTTGCATGTATTTAAAATCTAGTTTTAGGAATTACTTCTTTTGCAGATAGCATGAGTTAGTTCTTTAATATAGTACTGGACAGCTATTGCTACAGATAAAGCTTGTAAGAAATGTGATTTAGACAAAGAATGGAAATCTTTTTTTTATTGCCAGAGTTAGAACACAGGGCCAAAAAAATATCAGCCAAAATGCCATCTTCATCAGTTTATCAACTTATACAAGCTGTATTTGACAGAGCATTCCGTTATAAATAGTGCTTTTAGGCATTTTGTGCATCATAAGCAGCTTTTGTTCGTTATGAAGTGCTACTTTTACTTAGTGGTTTCATACTGTTCTGCTTAAAGACATGACTGAAGCTTAATTTTGGCTTGTAATGTGGATTCTTTTTCATGAAGAATGTTTGAAGATTGCATAGTTCTGGATTAATATGGTCAGATAAAGTAATCATTTGGTTACTGAAGGACTTGGCTAAAAATATCACCACTTTTGAAACTGCAGCTTTACACTTTTTAAGAACAAGATTTTTTAAGTAAAATGATGACATCTTAAACTAAAGATTATTTCTCTGTTCGTAGGTGTCAGGAGAAGCAAATGAAACTCAAATTTCGGAAGCACTGAAGCGTTACAGTGAACGGGCCTTCTTTGTGAGAGAAGCACTCTTTCATTTATTTAGCCTGACGCATGTAATGGAAAAAACAAAGCCTGAAATATTAAAGGTAAAATAATAGAGTTTTGATGATTGTCATACGTTGTTCCTTAAACTGAGCCTGTCCCCAAAATGCTGGTACAAATTATTTTGTAAGCTTTTACATTTTTTTGGTTGTGATTTTTAAGATTTAAATTCTGATGTTGGAGAACTAATGTTGTTTAACAATTACTTAAACAATAGTGATTTAGAAGATGCCCTATAGCATTTGATGTTAGGTAAAATTTATCTAACGTATAGTAGCTAAATTCAGTAGCATCTAAATTAATTTTTTCATGTAATTTTGAATATGATATGAAATTTTCTTTAGATGCTGAATACTGTCACTAGAACATATTAGTACTGGGTCAAATCAACTGTCTAGTCTTGTTCCCCAGATACAACAGTGCCTTCTGCTGATGCTTACAAAATAGTAATAATAAGGCATAATAATGAGGGAAGAGCTGTGGATGTGATCTACCTGGATTTTAGCAAAGCTTTTGACACAGTTTCCCACAGCATTCTCCTGGAGAAACTGGCTGCTCATGGCCTGGACAGGTGTACTCTTTGCTGGGTAAAAAACTGGTTGGATGGCCGTGCCCAGAGAGTGGTGGTGAATGGAGTTAAATCCAGTTGGCATCCAGTCACAAGTGGTGTTCCCCAGGGCTCGGTGCTGGGGCCGGTTCTCTTTAACATCTTTATAAATGACCTGGACGAGGGGATCGAGTGTACCCTCAGTAAGCTCACAGATGACACTAAGCTAGGTGGTCGTGTTGATCTGCTTGAGAGTAGGATGGCTCTACAGAGGGATCTGGACAAGCTGGACCAATGGGCTGAGGCCAACGGTATGAGGTTCAACAAGGCCAAGTGCCGGGTCCTGCACTTGGGTCACAACAACCCCATGCAGCG
>VZSZ01001558.1:868626-887331 GCA_013398815.1 Ibidorhyncha struthersii | reverse complement strand
AGGGCAACGAAGCTGGTGAGGGGTCTGGGGGACAAGTCTTATGAGGAACGGCTGAGGGAACTGGGGCTGTTTAGCCTGGAGAAGAGGAGGCTGAGGGGAGACCTTATCACTCTCTACAAGTACCTGAAAGGAGGTTGTAGAGAGATGGGGACTGACCTCTTCTCCCTAGTGGCAAGTGACAGGACGAGAGGAAATGGGTTCAAATTAAGCCAGGGGAGGTTTAGGTTGGGTATTAGGAATTTTTTTTCACTGAAAGGGTTATCCAGCATTGGAATAGGCTGCCCAGGGAGGTGGTGGATTCGCCATCCCTGGAGGTTTTTAAAAAAAGGGTAGACGTGGTACTTGGGGATATGATTTAGAAGTGGTTTTGTCAGGTTAGGTTAATGGTTGGACTCGATGATCTTAAAGGTCCCTTCCAACCTTAACGATTCTATGATTCTATTCCTCTGCACTGTCACCTTCCAATCTGATAGCAAGTGAATAAATATTGTTAGTCTTCTATATTGGGCTCTAACTTGGAAGATGCTGGAAACTTCCCTAGAAATCCATTCTAGGCATTGGCTTTCCATGTCCAGAACACCAGGAATTGGTTTAACTTTTACTGTGATGAGTAGGACAGATGATTTTTGTTTTTCCAATCCTCTTTGAAGTTGAACAAGGTACCTTGATTTTGTTGGCTTCAGTATCAGAAGGACTTTGGCAATCAATAATCAAAAAGAAAAATATCTTCTTAGGTGAGATCACAATCAACATAGATAGCCAAAAACATAATTCAGGAAGAATGTGTGAAAAATATATTCTGACCTAGCAGTTTAGGATGTGATCTGAAACGGCTAGTCACCAAACAGCAAGCCACTACATCATTACCATTGCACTGCAGAAACTCTGTCCTGCCTCATTCATCTCTGAAAGGGTTTGGTCATTTTTATCCCAGGGCATAGAGAAAACCTTGGATCTTTCTAGGAATCTCTTGCATTCCATGCAGCATCTCCTTTGAGAGGCTGCCGCAACCAGTGCAAAAGGACTTGGAGAAATAGAAGTTGTCAGCTTTGAATCACTGAGCAGAAGGAAATCTTCTTCCTGAGAATTAAAATCACACCAGATGGATTTTTCACTTAAGTAAAAGGGAGGCAGAAATTGGGTACTGTGAGTCATTGTTGTGGCCTCAAGCAACAGTGCATTGCTCTTGGGGTGTGTGTGCGAACATGTAACTAACGTGGGCAAAACTCTTGCATTTCAGCTTGTAGTTATTGGAATGAGAAATCACCCCCTGAACTTGCCAGTGCAGTTAGCAGCAAGTGCGTGTGTCTTTAACCTAACCAAGCAAGATTTAGCAGCAGGCATGCCGGTGCGGCTTCTGGCCGATGTCACTCACTTGCTCCTGAAGGCCATGGAACACTTCCCAAATCATCAACAGGTAAAAGACAAAATTTCTTTATTTTTTGTAGGATTCCCTACAGAATCCTTGTGTAAGATCCTTGTGGATCTTACAAAAAGTTTCTCCACATCTCATGACCTCATGGAAATATGTTTAATGATTCATAGCAAGAAACTATTCTGAAATATGTATGTCTCTCAAGTAATTCTTTTTTAATTTCTCATAGCTGCAGAAGAATTGCCTTCTTTCACTATGCAGTGACAGAATCCTTCAGGATGTTCCATTTAACAGGCAAGTTTTGGACGTTAGTTAAAAGAAGTTGTAGCATTGCAGAATATTTTTCTTTGTCTGTTCCTTCAGAAGGTTTGTTTCTGCTCTCAGTTTTGCTCAGTTTATGTCGTTCCAGTGTGCTGAATTTGTCTGCCCTATATTATTTCAGGCCTGTAATTCACAATTGAATATAGGTCTGGAAAAAAACCTTTGGTATACAGGTATTTTTTACTTTGCCTGGATGGGTCTATCACTAATTGCATGTAATAGAAGTCAGGATTTCTTCTGGGGAGCTATGGGTTTGCTTTTTGCAGAGATTTTTCTATTTAAATGTTTCGCCCAAATGCTTTGAAGCCTGATGTTTCAGAAGATTGTGCCAAATTTTTCTTCTTTCTTTGGGAGCAATTCCTGTGCACTTTGATGTATAATTAGAATCAAGAGACCCTAAGCAAACAGCTCAAAGCTGACAGGCTCATGCAATACTTGTAACTTCCCTGGGTATTTCTGCTTTTTTGGGCATACTTCTTCCAGTTTCTTTTGTATTGTGTGCATTTTTATCTGATGTGTTGTCTGTGCACTTTGTTTATTTTACTAAGACTTATGAAACTTCTGAAAATTAAATTTATTTTTAACTTCCAGGTTTGAGGCAGCCAAACTTGTTATGCAGTGGCTGTGTAATCATGAAGATCAAAACATGCAAAGGATGGCTGTAGCCATAATTTCCATTCTTGCCGCAAAGGTAAGAAGTTTAAACTTGGAGATGATAGGATAATATTTCTGAAGTCTAAAAAATTGATGATATGGTTTTGTTTGTTTCCAGCTTTCAACAGAGCAAACAGCTCAACTTGGTGCAGAGCTCTTCATTGTTAGGGTAAGTCAGATACTTTCCTGACAGTCAAAAATACCACCCTCTCCAACTATTCATGCTAACAGTATTCTTAAAGGTATAAAATAAACTTAAGTAGATAGAATTCTAAGAAGACATTAACCTGTATTCATCTGGAAGTTCTTTAGAAGAGAAGAGCCTAGAGAATTTGTTAGAGATAATATCAGAGACAGTGGCAATGAGGTATATTAGCATAGATGAAAAGAAGCCAAAGTCAAAACACTTGACACAAATAATACAAAGTAAAATAGCAGGACATCTCTTGGTTTGAAATCCATTGTATAAGATGAAAGATGCTCAAAAAGAGAATATTTGAAGGAAACGCTTAGGGCCGGTTGTGTTCATGTGGGGTCCAGATTTCTGTGGATGGCATTGTGCCATACTACACATGTAATTACGGTGAAAACAAAGGAATTCCTCTAGCAGGCTACCATGTTCAAAGGGGAGGCAAAAAGTTTAATAGCTGTTTTGTTTTGTATAGTTTGATGCTCAGCATGTAAATGTTTACTCTGCATATAAATCATAGCTGTGCATTACCCCAGTCAGTGTAGAAGGAAGCAGAGGAGCTAATGCATTTTTTCATATGCAATCATAACTGGGGTTTTTGGATTGTTTTTTTTTTCCCAGCAACTTCTACAAATCGTTAAACAGAAAACAAATCAGAACCTTGTAGATACTACCCTCAAGTTCACACTGAGTGCACTTTGGAACCTCACTGATGAATCTCCAACAACATGTCGGCACTTCATTGAAAATCAAGGGCTAGAACTTTTCATGAGAGTCTTAGAGGTGAGGAGTACAGTTTTGGTGGTGGATTATCAACATAGGTTTATAATTGACATTGTTTCAATAATAAGCATAAGTGGTTACCTATAGTTTGTTTCTTTTTTCCACAGTCTTTTCCGTCTGAATCGTCTATCCAACAGAAAGTTCTTGGACTTCTGGTGAGATGAACAAGAAAAAAAAAGCCTGAAATATAGTTTTAAAATTTGATTATTTTTTCTTTTACACCATGTTAATCTAAAAATGTGCCTAATATTTTTACGTTCTTCTTTAATTTCTATAGTATGCATTTTTCACAATTGACATTGTTTTGCACTGTTGTACCAATTCTCCAAAAGCACTAGTTATATTGAAATTGATAGTTACAGTAAACAAAAAGAGCTTTTAAGAAAGGGCAGTGAGTGAGGCTTCAGAGGAGTCCAAATGCAAAAAGTTGGTTGAAAATCAACGGAACTCAGAATTGTGCACTGCTGAAGTTTACTGAAATTGAGTGTGTTTGAGAATGTTAAAACTAGCCTTTAATTTAGTGTAATCTGCATGCTAATGGCCTAAAATTACTTATGAGAAAACCTCTTTGTTTTGAGGCAAATTCCTGCATTAGACTGGAAAAGTTTTCAAAAGCCAAAGTGGTATTTTGGCATCTGGTGGTCAACTGGATGTATGAAGATCTCATCCTGGTGTTTATATGTGTGTGTTTACAAAATGTAGTTCAAGTTTATATATTAATCTCCTTCATATTGTATTCTTCCTGTTGATATTTTCTCTTTTCCTTTTTCCTCCCCTCCAGAATAACATAGCTGAAGTTAAAGAACTCCATTCTGAATTAATGTGGAAGGACTTTATAGACCACATCAGTAAATTATTGCACAGTGTGGAGGTGGAAGTTAGCTACTTTGCAGCAGGGATTATTGCTCATTTGATATCTCGGGGAGAGCAGGCCTGGACATTAAGTCGCAGCCAGAGGACATCTCTCCTTGAACAGCTGGTACAGAAGTGATGGTGAATTTTATCATACTCTTCTATATTTTTTCAATGTTTGTATTTAACAATGAGTGTTCTTGGTTCTGTATTTTGCAGCATTCTGCCATTTTGAATTGGCCAACCCCAGAATGTGAGATGGTGGCTTACAGGTATCTATTGTCTTGATTTAGAGTTTGGAAAATAAACTGAACTAGATTGAAAACTTGTTCCCAAAGCAGAGTGAGCTGCTAGCCGGGCACAGTTTTGTCCAGTGGAAAACCATCTATGGGCTTAAAATATACAGCGCATTAATTTTCCTTTTGTGACCAAAGAAGGTTAGGGACTCCTGTAATAGAAAAATGTAATGTTGTTCTGCCTGTTTTTCTATTGAAGGCATTCAGCTGCTTGTCTAAAAGACTTAGACACAGAGATTAACCAGTAAAATTTTATTGGCGAGCACTAGGTTAGCACTGTCTGTCCTAGATAAAGCAGCTTGAGGCCAAAAAGTACAATTGGATAATTACTGTCCATCTAGTCCTTTACGTTTTCCACTGTTTACTCCTGTTTTTAAGAAGTAGAAGGCATCCAAATGTTATGGTAAAAGTATACCACATAACCCCCAATATATATGATTTTTGCTAGTAATTGTTTTAATCATTAAAAGGCTTGCCTGCTGCATCTAAAACTCTAGTTTATCAAATGTCTGTCCTAGTTAAACCTGTAGCTGAATAAGTAGACAACACGTGACCTCTGAAGTAATAATATCTAGTAGCAAAGCGGTTGCTGATCATCTCCTTTTTTTATAGGTCTTTCAATCCTTTTTTTCCTCTACTTGGCTGTTTCATGACACCTGGTGTCCAGTTATGGGCAGTGTGGGCCATGCAACATGTCTGCAGCAAAAATCGTATGTATTAAGATAAAGTTAAAACTTTTTATTTCTTAGCATATTGTTCACTGGCATGAGGCGGGAGAAGTAAGAATTCCTAGGGTATTCACTTCTAATCCTCTGGAGAAGCTACATTTAGGCTTTGACTAAGCAGGGCAGGAAAAGAGAGTAATAAAGGTTCTTTATATCCTTTTTATGTACTGGAATCTTACTGTTAAATGCACAGTATTCCAAAATGTTGACGTGTGTTAAGATAAGCTACATTTTTGGCTTGCATGGGTGTTTTTATTCAGAAATGTAAATATTAATAATGGGCAACAAGTTTCTTTTAAACTAAGAACAAATAATTATAGCAGGTAACTATCTCTTACTGTCAGAACAGAAGTTTTAGGTAATCCTCATCTCTAATCGCCTTTTTGCAATAACTTGCTGTGACATGAAGGTCAGTTTCTCAATCTGTCTTTCCCATCTGCAAAATGAGAACATCAACATCTTGTTTGTAAAATGATTTGAGAGCATGTGATGAAATGCACAAGTGTTGGGAAAGGAAATAAATCCCCTGAGCATACCTAAATGTAAGACTGGACAAACCTTCCTGGCTTTTAATGCTTTTTGGTTTTTTTTTGTTTGTTTGTTTTGGACTTAAATTTATATGATGTGAATCTGTGTATTGTCATTAACTTCTACTGGATACAAAGCAGCTTTGCTCTAAGTATTAAAAGTATTTTCTGTACCAGTTTTTTAATCTTCTTGACAGCAGTACATGCTTGTTTGTCCCTGTCCCATAAATCACTATTTCTACAGTGAAAAGATACCTATTCAGGACCAAACAATAATATGGCATAATAAATAATTGCACATAAAGTACTGTTTTCCTGCTCTCTGTAGAGCTTGTAACTGTAATGAGACACTGTTCTCAGGGTACACTGTCAGAACTGTCCTACTTCAACATAGGAAAGTCCTCACAGTTGTTTTACTGGTCAGAGTCTGGATAACAGTTTTTGATTAAGACCCTGTAGTTCTGTGTTAATCAAATTAAAGCAAGTTCTCTCCCCCTCTTTGTGCCTCAGCCCTGTTAACTTAGTATGGTCCTATTTGTTCTATTTATTTTTAGTGTTTATTTTGTGCTGCCCTAACCACTGGGCTTTCAGCATGCCACAGAGGTTTGTATTGGCAGTGAGTAACTGCTCTGTAGAATGGAGAGGCTGGAAATAGTTGGGTGGTGTACTCTTGATTTGAGATCAAGACAGTATTCCCAAAGTTTAGTTCTGATGATAGTTGATGCCAGAAGCTTCTGGACAAAGTTGCAGTGAAACCAAATGTTTGGTAGCAAGTGTAATAACCTACTCTGAGGGGAAAATGTGTTTAATTCTGAAATACGGAGATTTATTTTGGGGGAAAATCTTAAGCTTTTGGTGCTTGGCACCAAGCAGCCTTTTTGTCCTGGAGGTGAGATGCATTTTATTTTGACCTCCTCTTTTAGATGAGGATGAAAAGTAGTCTGGAATCAATGGGATTTATTTTTTTTTTTTTTTTTTTTTTTTTCTCCTTTTGCTGTTTCTCTGTATCATATCTATATCAATGGACTAACTTAACTAAAATATTAGTAGCAGTGCAGTAAATGTGATCCCCGGCGAAATGCTTGATGTTACCATTTAAACAACTCTGGCGTTGCTTCACTGCAATGAATGGTGAAATTGGGCACATCCGAAGTAATGCACTCAGGATTGCATTACAGCCATCCTGACCTTTTTGTAACAACTTCTGAAGTTTGCATGTCACATTAAACATATGGCTCTTTTTATAGATGTCCCGTGCGCATAATAACACTGGAGCTGATGTAGGTGTGCTTTCAACTCTTTAAAATTGATAATGAAAGTGGAAAGAAAAGTATAATTTTATCCCTGAAAAGGCTTTCGTAGCAACTTACAACTAGTTAAAGGCCACCATCAGTTGTATTTGGTAAACTGTTTTTGAAGAAACTAGTTCCTATTCACTCTACAAGCCTGTACAAATGATGTGATATATCTGATACTTTTTTTTTGGTAACTGTTGTGTACTGAGGTTTTTGGTAAAGGTGGTATTTTTACCTGGGTACTTATAGGTACTATAGTACTTTTGACTCCCATTTCTTAAGAATTATGTATGTGCACTTAAAATGCCTGTAGAGGAGGTGGGGGGAGAGAGAGAATACCGTGCATATTACAAGGCACTTTCCAGTCAGCTAAGACAGATGTGGAAACGGACCTAATTACAATTGGAGTCCTGTCCAAACAACTGTGTTGTTCTGTTGTCACTTGTTGAAGTACAAAAGCACTTCTGTAGACACTTTAGGGAGTGTCCTAAATGCTGCCTGGTGTAGGAGATGAAAGCGGGTTTGAATCAGTGTTTACAGTATCTGCTACGTTTACCCTAGATATATTTTTTTGTTTGTTTAATTCCCTTTTTTTAATCTTATTGCAGCTGCCAGGTACTGCAGTATGTTAATTGAAGAAGGTGGTTTACAGCACTTGTACAACATTAAGGAAAACGTCCAGACTGATCCACATGTCCAAAGGATTGCTATTGCCATCCTAGATAGTTTGGAAAAACATATTATGCGTCATGGGAGACCACCTCCATGTAGAAAACAGCAACAAAGTAAACCAAACTGAAAACTTTAGGTATAGGAATGTAAAATACTGTCTCTGTAATAATCCTTTCTGATGTGTGTGTAGTTGGAGTAACTTGTAATATAATGGTCACCATTAAAGTGATTTGCCGATAATTGTGGTACCCAGAACCATGTACGGTAACCTTTGGTGAATGTCAACTTTAATGGCAACCGCATATGCAACTTGTAAAGGGTCGCTGCTTGAGCTGGTCATACCTGTAGGATTACTGCTGGTGACAGAGAGATGGGACTTGTACAGATTAATGTGCATGTCTGAGAAAGAGACTTCTAGGAATATCTTGTTTTGTGACTTCTGGGACAGAAAGTTATTTCATACCTATGATTGCTGTTCATGACACTGTTTACGAGTTTGGTGTTTGAATAGAACTGTGTGTGGTTGTGAGATTCAACACTTTTACAGATTAAAACAAAAGTTACATGCATGCAGGTTACAATGAGACTTGTAACTAAGGCGACCAAAATGTCCATTGTCTCATAACCCTTCTAAACACAAATAGGGTCTTCAGCTTCCTTTTCCTTTTGCCTGCAAGCTGTGTTCTTTTGTTTTCCTTACTGCTAGAACAATGCCTTTTCGTAGTTCAGCTCTCCTGAGTCCTCCAGTTCTCCCTACGCTGAGTAAGGTGGGGATCAGCATTGCATTAGGGAAAGGGGAAACCTGCTAAAGTAAAGCAATAGAAACAGGATTAAAAGGAGGCACAATACTAAAAGGATGAACTAAGCTTGGGATTTTAAACTTTATAACAAGAAGGGGTTTCTGTTGTTGTGTGACTACTTTTGGTTGTGTGTGATATCTTTCTCTTGTTTTTAGAATACTGATAGAGAAAGGAGAAGGCTCGTTAGAGCAAAATACTGACTTGTCTTCATCATGAAGGGGATTGCATGTCTCAATAGGAGGCCCAGGATATTTGGTCACCTTATTTATAAGAGACTAATGATTGCTCTGTTGTTTTCTGTAAATATTCTGTCAGTATTGTGCAGTGAATTATATTTCCAAATCATCACAGTGCAAAATATCACCCAATGTTGTATGTAAGCCCTGTGTCGATTGCATTGTTTTGTGGAGTGTGAAATTTTACATAAAGATGCTAACTGTAAAAACTTCTTTCTTTCTTGGTTACCTGTGGGTTTCAAATGATGTGTTGAATGAAACGTATTGCACAGCATACAGATGCCTGATAAAATACAAGTGATGGAAGCAAACTGCATGTCCACTCAAATTTTATTTAATTTCAGGTATTGTTTTTGTTTACCTGGTTAGTTTCCACATTTCCATGGCAACTGATTGATATTCAGAGACTCTTCTGTAAATATATTGGTAATTGAGTTTATAAAGAAAACTTACCTTTGGTAGCTTACTAGCAGGGATGGCTTCTTCATGATTACCATATTTTACTATTTTTAACTCCTTCCCTCTCCCAACTCCCATCCTTCAAATAAAAACATCACCCCTAATCTTCAGTAATCTAGTTATTGTATATTTCAGCAACTTCAAAAGGTACTGATGCAGTAATTTAATCAAGATTGTGTAATTGCTTTTTGTATGAAGGTATCATTTGGCTAGGATCATTTTCATGTGTGTCTCTGGTTATATACTGTTTTCTGATTCGGAAAGAAATTAAATTCATTGTAGCTTTGAATTATGAAGGTGGTTTAAAAAATGAAAAATGGCCTGCAAGGCCACCACCCTTCTGAGATGTCTGCTATGAGACTTCTGCTATGAAATTTCTGTTACAGGAGATGGAACACAAAACTTGTCACAATTGGTGTTAATAGAATGAATATAAATTAATTGCTACAAGATTTTAAAATAAAGACGAGAACTCTCCTTACAGTACTGTTTTTTCCTAATAACAGGAGTACTTGCTGAAGCATCTTAACTAAAATTGTGGGAAAAGAAAAAATTCTACTACACGCAGCACAAAATGAACGTGATACTGGCATCAGTCCTGATGGTGAAGATGTCACTTCATGAAGCCCTGCAACCAGCAAGCACAGAGATTGTAAATGATTTTCCATACCCTTCTTGTTTTGTTCCCACATGCAGTCAAACAAACAGCGAGCAGAATTCCTTTAAGGTGAAAAGTGTGAATTCCTACAGGGTATAAATCCACTAAATTTACTTGCATGTGCCAGTTACAGGAAGGTCTCTTCACATTCCTGTGCAGCTCCACACGTTCCTGCCAGGGTAGAATAATTATGGAAGGAAGTTTTAGACTGTTGTATTTCACCTGTGGCATTTGCCATCTTTTTTGTGAAGGCTGAAGATCATGACTCTGGTTTACCTTTGCAGATCTTTTCATAGGAAACTTGTATGTGTATAATCTGGAAAGGTTAGCTCACCCACAGAACTGTTGGGTTAACTTCTGGCACAACTGAAATTGTGGTTTGCTTCAAGACTATCATAGCATGAAGTGACACCCAGTTCCCTTACCATATGGTAAGCCAGATTTTGCAATTATATTTTGGTAACCTCTATTTACTAAAAATACATTTCTCTAACTATGCTAATGCACTTTTGCTTGAAACCCCCAGTCTAGGGAAGTAAGAAGCCGTGGCATTAAGTTGTGTGACACATCTCAGTGTTGGAGAATGTCTAAGCAGAGGGAGAGCAAAACCTCAACTTCCAGTCAGGCAACAGGTGATGGGAGAGAGGTGACATGCCCAAGATGTCTGGTATAGACAAATGTGGTGGCCACATATACATGCACATATAGGCCCTGTATTTTCTCAAGCACTGATACCAAAGAGACGTTAAGTTCAGTTGGCTGGAGTGATAGCTCTATGTTTACACTATTCACAACAGATCTGGGGTGAAACGCCATTGCTCTGTGTTAATAGTGCTTGTTCTGCCTGATTAGCTGGAAGAGCACTGATAATGGGAAGCAGGCTTAGGAAGGTTTTCTTTCTTTGTAAGTTCACTTTCTCTTCAGAGTGATTTTTTTTTTTCTTTTTCCTATCATGGTTTAGATGCAGCATGTTTTTGGGGTTTTATTTTTAATTTGTTTATGGTGAGCTAAAGCTTCTCCACACTCATTACTTGATATCCGTTTGAGAGCCATAACCATTGACTTAAGATGTAAGCACTTTAAAAAGACCAGCTGCACAAAGTTAAATCTTTATTTGGAAATTCTCACAGCAAAATGATCCAGTGGAGTATTCAGAAATGTAGTCCAAGGCAAGGAGTGAAGTATACAGAAAGCATTCCTAAAAATAATCCCAAGAAATCAATGGGCCCCCTTCAGTCCTCCTTTACCTTCCAAAAAAAAAAATAAAATCAAGGGGAAGCTAGGAAGCATTATTTGCCGATAAACTGAGGTGGTCGTTTCTCCCTGAAGGCAGCCATCCCTTCCTGACGGTCTCTTGTGGGAATATTCTACATTAAAAAAAAAAAAAAAAAAAGAAAAGAAAAGAAAATCGTTGTATCTTTCATTGCAAGTCTGATGCATTTTTAAGTACTGACTAATTGGGCAGTAGTGGTCTAAGACTAAGATTGCTTTTCTTTCAATGATGAAGTCCCACCTTGTGCATTTTGCAATTAGGAAAATCAAGAGACTGGGTCATAATGAAAATCACAAGCAAAGCATCTAAGACAAAAACCATAGACCACAGAACTGTATAGGAAAGCAATTTTCCATAAATTTAGTACTTTACCATCTTAAAATACAGTGAGCGACACAGCAGTTACATTGTTCCGTTAGCTGAGAAAGGGGCATGCTCTCAAAACATGTCAGAAAGAATGACTACAGGAGGAATCTGGTTTTTAATTTGTTAAAAGTAAAACCATTTGTAAAGCTCATTCTATAATTAACACGTTGTTGAAACTAAGACTATACAATTACTTCAGACAGAAGGGTATTTAAGGAAGGACTTTGGTCCCAGGCAGCCTGAGAAAGGCAGCTATGCATGACCCAACAGTTAATATTCTGAAACAAACACCTGGAACTGCATTCAAGCATGTTCTCAAAGCTTTGGATTTAGCTGTTAGTGTTCCCTTATAGAGAGGAAAATACAAGAGGACACTGAATCTTTGGCTTTCTCTGAAGCCCCCACCATAGGAAAGACATGGACCTGTTGAAGCAGGTCCAGAGGAGAGCCACAAAGACCCTCCTATGAGGACAGGCTGAGAGAGTTGTGGTTGTTCAGCTGGGAGAAGAGAAGGCTCTGGGGAGACCTTATAGTGGCCTTCCAGTAGCTAAAGGGGGCCTACAGGAAAGGTGGGGAGGGACTTTTTACGAGGGTGTGTAGTGACAGGATGAGAGGGAATGGCTTCAAACCAGAGGAGAGCAGATTTAGATTAAGTATTAGTAAGAAACTTTTCACTCTGAGGGTGGCGAGACTCTAGAACAGGTTGCCTAGAGAAGGTGTGGAGGCCCCATCCCTGGAAGTGTTCAAGGCCAGGTTGGATGGGGCTTTGAGCAACCTGGTCTAGTGGAAGGTGTCCCTGCCCATGGCAGGGGGGGTGGCACTCTATGGTCCTCCAGGTCACTTCCAACCTAAAGCATTCTATGAATATCTGGCTTTAGAAAGTGTACAGGTGTTCCTTTCAGGAATGTATTTTGAAGGTAACCTACCTGGGCGTAACACATCCCTTCAATAGCCATCCCTGATGCAATGTCAACCTGGGGAGGAGAGGGAAGGTGTGAGATTTGTCTGAAGCACAGCCCTCAAAACTACTTCAGAGCCCTCAAATCAATAAACATTCACTTGTAGTGAGTGACCTTCACTCCTGTATTAGAACTACAGTGTATTAGAAGTACATCTGTAGAAAAAAAAAAAAAAATCCTGCTGTGTTAATTTTGTCTTTAGAGAAAATCTTTAAAACCCCTGAAACGGTTTTAAATGCCTTGTCCAAACAAGGATTGTAACTCATCTGTTCTAAACATTTTTATTGTAGTAATTTGTAAGAGCTGCCTGTCTGCTTCATTTCAGTTAAAATAAAATAAATTACCTCCATTCCTCTGTTTATTGCCAGTTTTCCCATTTTCACAGCAAATGGAGCCTTTATTTAAAAAAAAAAAACAAAACAAAAACAACAAAACCAAACTACAACAAACATTTAAAAATAATTAAAGCCACATTGATTCATAATTGTGTAGTTATATCATTATCCTAGCTCCAAATGACCTTTTAGTCTACAGAAATTTGCAGTAAGTTAATAAGTATTTTTAAAAAACTATTTGGTGTTATCTACAATTAATAGATGTAAACAGTGCAAGGTTTTAATGTGTCCTGCGGGTCTGCATAACCACAACTGGGAAGTAAAACTGTCCTCTGGGTTAAGCAGCTGGATTAACACTCATTCCTACAGAAACCATGTTCGCAAAAAAGGACAGAGTTAAGAGACTTAAACATCAGGAGTGAGGACTTTAATACTTCATAGAAAGAAATTTCAATTGTTTCTTTTCTCTCTCTTAAGGGAAGCAGAAATGCCTTTTTTACATTGACCACATGAATACCACACTTACCTGAGGAAGGATTTCTTTAGCCAAAGTTAATGCTCTCTGGTAAGCTGCATCTCCGTCACTGTTTTGTGGCACTGTGTGATTTACTAATCCCATTGAGAAGGCTTGTTGTCCGTCAACTTGTCTCCCAGTGAAAATGAGTTCCTTTGCCAGACCTATTCCAACACATCTGGGCAGGCGCTGGGTTCCACCTTATGACAACAGCAAACCCACGATTTTCCATTTGAGAAATGCCCCAAACCCCTTAATACTTTGTCTCCTTATACAACAAGGAGCTTTGAAAAATAAAGGGATCATGTGTTTCTTTAATAACTACTAGCTGAATACGTCAACACTTTGTGAGGCATGTGAAAGGCTTCAGCATCCTTTTGATTATTACAGGAAAAGGTATAAAGGGACTTTCCTAAATTCATAGCAAGTCCAAGATGGGGCTTGGAACAGAAGTCTTGACTCATAGATCTCTTGGGTCACTGTAAGATGCTACTTCTAATTAACATTCAAAACACTTAAAGTGCTCTAATGGCAAAATACTTACTATACAGCTAGGGAAATAAGAGACTGATGATTTAATGAAGGTTACCTGCTCCAGGAAGAAGCCCTCTTGTGGTCTCAATAAGGCCCATTTTAGCTGATGAAGCTATTAAAAAAAAATAAATACAGGGTTTGATTACTTTTTGATTCGTCTAACTACAAATTTTCCATACTGACCTGATTAATAAAACTACAAACTGTCAATACTGAACTGGAACTCCATTTCTCCAGGTAGCTAGAAAGTCTGAATACTGCAGTGCTTAATCAATGTCCATCTCAAGTCAGATGAGGGGTGTGTAGTACAGCTGCTTACCCCTCATGTAGCAATTTTATCCAGAAAAATCAACCTTGGGTCCCTACTAGATGAAATGGAATGGATGGAAGAATGGAAACTGAAGAAGGAAGTCTTCAAGTCCAAACTGATTTAAGTAGGGAAGGTTAAATCTAGCCAGAGTGCTGGTCTAACATTACATGATAACAAGTATTTAATACTACCAATAAATTGTTTTCTGAAGGAATCCTAATCTTGCCTAAAAATAGGCTTTACTTTTTAAGCAAGAAACTGCTTTCCCAATAGTAACTAAATGTCACAATTCGGGACACATGCCTACTCATTTCCTGAACTGTTTATGTTCCTCTCTTAGCCTACTGGGTTACATTAACTGTCAGCTATCACGCGTGTTAAGTTCTCTTTAAAATATAGTCACCGATTACAAGCGGAATCCTGTATTAAGCAACACACAAACCTGCTACTCGAAGGTCACAAGCTAACGCCAGTTCTAGTCCACCACCCAATGCGTAGCCGTCTATTGCGGCAATGGTGGGTACAGGCAGGGCAGCTAGAAAAGACAACACAGATTATATAGTTTTGTTCGAGAAATTCTGTTCCACTCACTTCTGGAATTTAAATGCTTAAATTCTAAAGCTTTTAGTAGTTCTCAAGTTCAAAACTGCTCAGGAATTCATTTGCTTCTGCCACAAACTTTCTGACTGTCTCTAAACAGTAGAAACTGTCTTTTTGTACTTAAGAATGCAAAACATTCTTCTTACATGCAAAGAAGCATGCAAATACAAAGTACCGCAACACAAAACAGGATGAATTATCTCCTTGCAAATTTGTGATGCGAATATCCAGCTATTGCAGTTAAACAGTCAAAACAAAGCCACCATCTCTAGTCGCCGTTACAAGGATCAGCTTTTCTGGTGCTTTTGTTAGCCAACGCTCCTGAACTTGGTAAACACTGTTGTCACCTCATAGTTGAGGAACCTGAGGTACCTGGAGATGAACTGCTTGGTAAGATACCTTTTTAAATACTCAGGGAGCTGGAAGCAGACCTCGGACATGTGCTAGTTCTGTGCTCTAACACCCCCCCACACCACCCCGACTGCTTCTGTGGTTTGTGAGACAGGGTCATTCTCCATTCTCTCTATATTGTTGTTTGCTTTTTAATTACTGCAATTCTGATTGGTATTTTAGTCAGATTTCACTTTGGTATTCCTCTCTAGTGAGAGCAGAATAATTCATAAATAGGGGAAGAAAATCAATTGCAGAAGTCCATATTCCTTTCGCAAAAAAAAAGAAAAGGGGCAGGGGAGTTGTGGGCACAAAAACCTTGACATTCAATAAATCCATTTAGCAAATCCATTCAGAGATGCAAATCCATGTTTTCATGTCATTGCCATATCATGGGTGCTTTAGAGCATGTAGTGAAAGTGAGACAGCCAACACATTTTGTCTAGCACTGTCTCCCAAGGATTACATATAACTGTATACCGCATGCTTTGTTATAGCAGGTACTTATTATGTGTGTGTGTGTGCTGCTTTTCATCACGGAAAAGGCAGTACTGAAATGCATCTTGTCCTTGGAGCGGCAGCAGGATAGCTGGTATTTCATTCTAATCAGATCTTTGTTTCAGGCATAAGCGGGAGCCATTTGGGAAGCTACTCCTAAATGGATAATCTGCTGCGGCTCCTGCAGCATGTCTAAATGTCTAGGCAGTCTAGGATAAATTTCCCAACTGAGATAATCATTTACCTATTTCATCCATGAGATTTCTCAGCCTTTTAACAAAGTGTCCAACTTCTGCATCATCCATTTTTGCACGTTCCTTTAAGTCTGCACCTAAACAGAGGAGAAAAAGGTTAGGATCTAGGAACAGGGAAAAGACATCTCAACTGCATTCTCTCCTGTCCCTCTCAGGCGAAGAAGTCCTGAAATACAGCGTTCTGCTTAAGTACAGTTAGTGGCAGTTGGACTGCGGCCATTTGGGCTGGAGCAGTGGCTAGGGTGCTCCTCCATGCCCTTCGAACAGATGTCACAGAAGAGCAGAAATCACTGTATGTAAGGATGATAATCCATAAAACTGCAAACCAAGGGCTTCAACAGCAGAGGCATCTGTGCTTGAAGATGGTTATAAATGGGAAACAAACAGTAGCACCATGCAGCCTGTGCGGCTCGCTCCATCACACACGTCTTCACCACTGAAGCCGAGAGGCAAACAGGTAAAAGAGAGAACAATGTATTTGTTATTTGCTACACAAAAGCCAGCTCGTTTTTGCTTTTAGCAAGCAACTGCTTTTCTGCACGCTTTGATCAGCACACAGCCCTAAGAGCCATCAAATTTTTTTTAACAATAGTTCGCAGAGCTGTCGTGACCTACCAGCACAAAATACACCTTTCACCTCACTCTTGAACACCACCACGCGAACCTTCTCATCAAAGCGGAGTTGTTCCAGAATGCTGAACAGCTATGAGGGAGGGAGTACAAATAAGAGAAGAAAAACTTTAAGCATATGGATGTATAAATGGAAATTGTAGCAAGCTCCTAATCTATGATAGAAGTTTCTTTTTTCCCCTGGGGGTGCCAGGAATTTCCTGAAAATCATATACATGGAGCCAGCAGGATCCTTTTGTGACAGCTCCAGTACAACACGCTTCCCAGTATCTTTTTTTCTTCCATTCAGAGACGAACCTTTGCTGTACCTTAAACTCCCTATCCAAGCACGAGCCAGACTTTCTCTAGAATGTATCAGCCTCGAGCACATCATCTGTTAAGGTCTGACAATAAGTATGATTTTATTGAAATTATGCAAGAAAGGACATTAACTTGCTTCTGAGCTAGCTAACTTAAATAACTCCAACATCTCTGTCCAGTCTGCATCTGAAGTGTAGATATATCGCGATCTCTTTCTTCAGGCTAACCTGCCTTGCCCCAGTGCAGTCTCCCACTAACCTTCAGCAAGACGTTAAGCTTTTGTTTCAGATTTCCCACAACTATTCTTACTGCATTTACTTATCGATCATGATTCTAAACATGTTTACAGGCCAGGCCCATACTCACTTCATTTACAAATACTTTTCCCAATGAATTTCTCGCGTGGGGTCGGTTCATTAGGATTTCAGCAATACCTTAGTAATAGGAGACAATTTCAGTTATACTTCATTTGATTCTCTGACACAGTAATTCAACTGGGAACAATATCTGCATATGCTGCATCTTCTCTTTCCTGAAAATGCATATAAAGTATATTCTAAAACAATCAGTTATTTTAAAAGGGGAGGTGGTAGCCCATGCCTACGAAACCCAGTTATGCAGAGCAAATGTAAAATTCAGTAGCACTAGGAATAATACAAAAAAGCAGACTTTTAAAAAAATGAACATGACATCCAAGAATATGTCTTAGAATCACTACAGGAATGGAAAAAAACCCCAAACAATCCATCTTAGGTTTCTGTTTCGAATGTTACTTAACTCAGTTTTTATTGTACAGTCTTACTGTGTTCAAGTACATCCCTTAACGAAGAAACCCATCCTCTTGGGATTGCTGTTTGCATGAAAATAGCACAGACTGGTCACTCGCAGTTCATGTTCCAGAACCATTTTGAAACTGCAGCTCCATTCAGTTTCAAGTTTATTAAGTCATCAGTGGAAAGGACTTCACTCAAAGTTCCTAAGTCCAAGCAGAACAATAAGACAACAACTCTCCCTTGCACTTGTGTTTTGTAAATTATTATCCAGTGGTTTCTGTAGGCTTTGGAGAGAAAATCGTTCTCTCCTGTTTCCTGGCTGGGCTTCTGCTTACTTCCCCACCCCTTGTTGTAAGATGCTGCTGCTGTAGGTGCACAGATGCACCTTGCATCTGTCACGCGTGGTCCTCCTGCCCTGCTGGAAGGTCTCTCTCTACTCCTCTGCCTACGCCAGCGGCCAGGTAGTAAAGAAGAGCTGTGTCACAAAGGAACAAAGACACAGGTAACAGCCGGCACCAGCAAACAACGGAAATTCACAGTTCTGGTAACTACACTCACGTACATGTAACTGCCAAAACTACCAGGAACTGTTTATAAGCTCTTGCAGTAGTTACCTTTCCATTGGCAATCTGAATCCGAACTCAAATCGCTCAGCGGCTCTTTGTAACTGTGCACAGACGTGCCCGGCCCTGTCCCGCCTCTACGCTACCGAGACCAGAAAAATCTAAGGTACGCAAACCACAACTTCTCGTGTTGAGATCTCCTGCGTACAGAACTTAAAAAAACAAACAAGAAAGCACCTAGCTATTTATTTGGTAGCTGTGCTCTCGAAAAAAACAACTCGCGGGGACAGCTCGAGTGTCACCGGGCCCGCCCGAGGGACAGCGAGGCCTGGCGGGGCCCTGGGCGGGGGAGGGGCCGGGAACCCCCCCGGCCCCGCTGATGTCCGGTCGGGAGCTGGCGTGTTTTCACCAGGAATCGGCAAAACCGAGTGGCTCAACGCGCCCCCTCCTCGCAGCACCAACAAACCGGCTCTGACACCCGGGCAGCTCCACGGACCCCTCGGAAACCTCCGGCCTTCCCCGCCCCGGGCTGAGGCGGGTCCCGCCGCACTCACCGCCGCTCT
>VZSZ01001558.1:843835-868008 GCA_013398815.1 Ibidorhyncha struthersii | reverse complement strand
CCCCGGTGGGCGCCGCTGAGGGGGGCGCGGGGGGACGGCGGCGTTGCGGGGGCCGTGCGCGTCCTGCCCAGGTGGGGATAAGGCCCTCGCGAAGCGGGGTCGGTGTCTGAGGAGAGACCGGTGTCTGGGCCGGCGGGTCGGGCCTGGGCGACAGCGGCGCGGCGCAAAGTTCAGCTTCGGTTGGTGCGTCGGGGAGGGCGGAGGCGCCACCGGCCGAGTTAAACCTTTTGGAGCTCTGTTGAGCGGGTCGATATAACAGACTTGTAACGGCCAGAGCGTGTCCCCGTGTCACTGCAGCCTCTGGTCAAGGGCTCGTCCCCTCGCTGGGAAGGGCGGGGGAGGCGATGGGCCCAGGGAGCGCTGGCGGCAGCGCAGCGGGTGCCCTGCGGGTACTGTCCTGGCGCCGTTCTGTGCCTCGGCATTCCGCCGACGCAGAGTTCACACAGCATGGCAGACTTCCGAAGAGGAGCAAAAGCTATAGGAACCTTCGTGCATCCCGGTGGATGACGCTTAAGATGACTTTGGTATTTGCCAGAGCAGTCAGAACAAAATCACCACTTATTTAAATACCTTCTTTTTTTTTTGTTGCTGCGTGGCTGTTTCTCCAGCGTGTGATGTGATAAGGGAGGAAATGAGAGGTACAAGACTTCATTCTGTTGCGTGTGATGTGCTAGGGGAAGAAATAAAAGGTAGAAGACTTCATTCTGTTGATTGATTGTGTTTATTGGACTGGATCACAGAATATAGTTCTGGGAGTTACCAGACTGCACCTTAAACTCGTTTATCATGTGCTCAAGGAAGGAACAGTAGCATGGAAGAGACAATTAAAACTTGTCAGACATCAGATTGTGTCTTAAGCACTTTATTATGAAGTCTTTTAGGATTATATCCTTTCTCATCTTTTAATCATAATGGTGTAATGCCCGTTAAAAATTGGTATATCTCCTCAAAACAACAGTCCGTGTTTCCTATGTGTGTAACTGTCGGTTCCACAGACCATACCTTTCATTTTCAGAAGTTCAGTGCAGTGTGATTGAGAAGTTATCACTACTCTCTTTCCCTCTTTGTTAGCCCAAGTAACATCAATCGCTCTGACAGACTTGTACAATGATCAAATCGCTGACTGATTTTTCTTAACACCTTCAGTATGAAGGTTCTCTGTCTAAATTAAGGAAAGGAAGCGCTACAGAAAGTACAGCTAAGTGTTGCGAAAGACTGGAGTTGGGGAGGTAAGCATAAGGAGGTAGCAAATTAACTTTTATATACTAACAGTGAACAACAAATAATTTGTAGAACTATAAGTAGCTAGTATGAGGATTTGTTTTTTAGCAGTGACACTTTTTGTTAATGATGTAATTGTGCAAAACATATGTATTTGGTGGACTCTAATGAGTAGTACTACAAAGAAAAGAGAAATACCACCTCTGCTCCAGTGGTGTGGGGTAGGGCACCGTATGATTTGTAACAGAGTGGAATAAGGCTTGGGAAAGGGAGGCTTGTGTAGAATTAAGCTCCGTACAAAGAATAAGCATTTTCATGTTACAAATAGGAGTATAACAAAATAAAGTGGGAGGGAAGTATTTATCAAAGCCTCAGTGAAGGTTATGTCATGTATTATAATGAATCAGTGAAGGTGATAGTTATGCTCTGTCCCACGCACAGGCTTTGGACAAGATTATTGTCTGTCTCCATACAAGTCATGGATCTTCTGATCCATGAAAATGATCCTCAGCTTCCATAAAACTGCACTATTTTATGGTTTTAGCCATCATGGGATCTGGCAGTAGCACTTAGGAATTGTGGAGACTTTATGCATGCACTTTTGGGTCAATTAGATTAAATTGTTTGCATTATTTAAAACTGATTGTTCACAAACCGGTTTCTAAGTGAAATACAAGCTTTTAAATACTCCAATTTGAGCAAAAGAGGTATTAAATCTCACTATGACTTATTCTTGGTTTTTTTTCCTTTTCTTTTTTTCTTGTCAGTTTGCAAAGCCTAATGAGAAGAGCATTGATTATCCTGACATGGCTAAGGAGGCAGGTAATTTGATAATAAAACATTTATTATTTATATATTTTATATATATTTACTAACAATAAAGGAAGCATATCGTTTGATTGCTGACACTTATTTTAAGTCTTACAGTTAATCTTTTTATTATATGAAGGAACAGCTATTTTTCATTAAAGAGATACACATAAAAAGTGAATCAAAAACTGATAAAAAAGAATACTTTTACAGAATCCATAACTGACCTGTTCAAATCACTGCCTTCCAGTCCTGATGTCAAAAGGATAGCTTAAAATTGAATTGGACACTTAAGTATTTTCCTACCTACCTGTATTATTCAAACATACTTTCACTGGAACAACCAACCTTTGTGCGTGAACACAGAACTGGTTGCATGAAACTTTCTGATAGAGGACCTTGTTCAGAACTCAAAATACTGCAAAATTGTCTTTAGGAGAATTAAGATGCAGGACTATATTAACTATTTGCATCATGTAATAAGGATTTTTTTGTAGCGCTCTCTTTTTCTTATTTGTGAATGCATGAATCATACATATGACTCTATGTTTGCTTGTTAGGGTTATGAGAGCTGCTTTTTTTTTCCTTCAACTTTTAAACTTTTTTCAACTTTTAAATGTTTTTTTTTTNATTTTTATTTTTTTTTTTTTTTTTTTTTTTTTTTTAGGCCAGAAGGCTTTAGCTGATGCTGGGATTCCTTATTCAGCGGTGGAGCAAGCATGTGTGGGTTATGTTTATGGTAAGTAATGTCATTTGATTGGGATGGGATATCTATGACATTTGCAGACATCAGTGTGAATAAAGTTTATCCACACAGTTGTGGATAAAGTACGGAGTTCCTGTCAATTTCAAGTTGTAATATTTAATTTAATTCAGTTTGTAGAACTGTCTCAGACTTCTACAAAATTATTATTTTTAGTGATCACATATCTATGTTTGTTTAATTTGTGGAATTTACAGTTCTAGTCACAGGTATGGAAAGACTTTAAAATTGGGTCTTGCAAATGTGTTTTATGTGAGTAGCTCTGTCATCAAGATCAGGTGGTATATTTATTCATGTGTGCAAAACTTATGATTGTAATGTTTACAGCAATAGACTTGAAAAATCTTTTATTCTTTGTGTGATGCTGTGTATAGGCTAGAATAGATATACTTGTTTATCCAGTGCTCTTGAGTTGAAGACACTTGCTAGGGGAATTTGAGGGATCAAACATATACTGTGTCCTTGCACTTTCAGCCCAAGAGTACAGAAGAGGTATCTGCTTGGACTCAACCCCAAGTGATAGATGAGGTCTACTCTGTGAGAGGTTTATAACTATTTTAATTCTATGGACATATATAAAAACAACCATGTTTAATGTACTGTATATAAAATTGAGAGTACATGCATTAGTATGGCTCCAGATTAATGCTTCACAGCTGATGTAGACAAAAGTGAATTGTTTGGATACCAACACAGTGCTGCCCTGCCTTCATTGCCAGCAGGACCTGTGTGGTTTAACCCCAGCTGGCAACTAAGCACCACACAGCAGCTTGCTCACTCTCACCAGTTGGGATGGGGAGAGAATCGGAAGAGTAAAAGTAAGAAAACTCGTGGGTTGAGATAAAGGCAGCTTAATAGGTAGAGCAAAAGCCACACACGCAAGCAGAGCAAAACAAGGAATTCATTCACTGCTTCACATTGGCAGGCAGGTGTTCAGCCATCTCCAGGAAAGCAGGGCTATATCATGCATAATGGTTACTTGAGAAGACAAGCAGCATCACTCCAGATGTCCCCCCTTCCTTCTTTCTCCAGCTCATACACTGAGCATCCAATACATCCTCATTAACCCCCACCCCGCTTCCCATCGTTTGATACAATACACAGATGTCATTCCCTTGGTCTATGGATCACCCCTGTAAAGTGTCCATAAATGTCCACAAAATGTCCATTGAGTTCATTTAGTCCATGACTTTCGGCTCCATCTGTTATGGTGGTCACTTAGGACAGGAGAGGTGGTGGGTTGTGTGGAGTTACTGGGCACCAAAGCCAGCTCAGTGCTGTCACTTGCATTGCTTCTTGTAATGCTTGTCCTCCATTGGTTCAGGTGGTTCCTGCTATAGTAATTCCCATAAGAGGCAACTCAAATGATGAGTTACAACAATTTAAAGGTATTTCCAATACAATCTCCACCCCTGGTCTGTTTGGGCCAAGTTATAGGGTTTAACGCTGCAATGAGCTCCTCCCCTTGTTCCTGGCCTGGCTAGCAACAAGAGGCTCCTGCTATAGTAATTCCCATAACATGCAACTCAAATCCCAGGTTGCAGCAATTTAAAGGTATTTCCAATACAATCTCTACCCCTGGTGCCTTTGAACCAGGTTATAGGGTTTAACATTGCAATGAACTCCTCCCCTTGTTCCTGGCCTGGCTAGCAACAAGGGGCTCCTGCTATAGTAATTCCCATAACATGCAACTCAAATCCCAGGTTGCAGCAATTTAAAGGTATTTCCATTATAATCTCCACCCCTGGTGCCTTTGCACCAGGTTATAGGGTTTAACATTGCAATGAACTCCTCCTCTTGCACTTGCTTTGGCTTGAATTTAGCCACAGTCTGCAGTCCCTTTGAGGTGTATCTGTTCCAAGTGGAGCCTTTTTTATGTGCCACAGTCTTTTCAGGGGTATACCTGCTGCAGCATAGACTTATTCACAGCCACAGTTGGTTTGAGGTGCATCTCTGCCAGCGTGGCCTTATCCATGGGCCACAATGCCTTCAGTGCTTGCTGCAATACAGACATAACCATGACCACAGATGCTTTGAGGTATACCTGCTCTGGTGTGGACTTATCCATGGCCACAGATGCTTCAGGGTGTCCTGCTCCCATGTGGACTCATCCACAGGTCCCAGTCCCTTCAACTCGAGTTCACACTCGAATTCCAGCCTGTCCAGTACAGCAGCACAGAAACAGCAGTGATGCCCTGGCTTCTGCCAGCCCAGGCACATCTCCATTGCTGTTACCAAAATGTTCCCAGGCACAGTGGAGTAAGATGCTGAACAGTGTAGCAGTGCAGCAAAAGCAAAAAGCAGCCACTAATGAGCACTAGAGTCTAATATACAGTCAGGCAAGCAAGCCTTAGGGCAAGCACAGGAGCCTGCCTATTAATAGCTAAACAGCAATAACAAGCTATACATTTGATCTAACACATTCCAGTCAAATCTGTCGTTATCTCGAACCCTTTGAGCCCCACATTTGGCACCAGAAAGGACTGTTGTGGTTTAACCCCAGTTGACAGCTAAGCACCATGCAGCTGCTCGCTCACCTTTGCCTGGTGGGATGGGGGAGAGAGTTGGAAGAGTAGAAGTGAGAAAACTCATGGATTGAGGTAAGGACAGTTGAATAGGTAGAGCAAAAGCCACACACAAACAAAGCAAAACAAGGAATTAATTCACTGCTTCCTGTTGGCTGGCAGGTGTACAGCCATCTCCAGGAAAGCAGGGCTCCATCATCTGTAACAGTTACTTGGGAAGGCAGATGGCATCACTCCAAAGGTTCCCCCCTTCCTTCTTCCCCCAGCTTTATATGCTGAGCATGACGTTATATGGTGTGGAATATCCCTTTGGTCAATTGGGGTCAGCTGCCACGGCTGTGTCTCCTCCCAACTTCTTGTGCAGCTCCAGCCTACTCGCTGGTGGGGTGAGAAGCAGAAAAGGCTGGGACTGTGTGTGAGCACTGCTCAGCAATAACTAAAACATCCCTGTATCACCAACACTGTTTTCAGCACAAATCTGAAACATCGCCCCATACTAGATACTGTGAAGAAAATTGAGTCTATCCGAGCCACAAACAGCACAACCCTCAAACAGATTTCTAGTAGACACACTCAGCAGAAGCTTTTAATTTGCAGTCAGTTTGTTGTAGTGAGAGGAGATGGTATTAAGTGACTGGTTTGAACCTTTTCCTGTCACTCCAATTCACAGATGCCTGATGTATTTCTGAAAGCAGTCAAAATCAGATTTCTATTATGGGGAAATCTGTTTCCATTCCAAAGAGTTTTCCATTTACTTTCTTCGTGTTTCTCTATTAATGACTATATTATGGCAACTGAAGTAGGGTCAGTCAGCTCTGATACCTGTAGCAGCTTCCAGGCCACACCTCTAAGACGTTTCTGTCCAGTCCAGTTACCTTCCATTGATTGACAGCTTTTTATCGCAGAAGCAGAATAAAATTCTTTTTTTAAAATCTGATGATTTTCATCTTGTTTGTAAGGTTCTTGTACTGTGGATACTTGAGAGAGATCCTTAAGATGACAGTGCAAAAGTTCAAGTTTACAGTTTGAGCAGTAGCATTGCACATACATGGTGGGATTTCTTTTTGCTAGTGAAGTTTGAGTACGTACCTTATTTTAATGTTGTGTCTCTGTATAAAGGTGACTCAACCTGTGGACAACGGGCCATTTACCATGGTTTGGGTTTAACTGGCATTCCTATCATTAATGTTAATAACAACTGTGCTACTGGGTCAACTGCTTTGTTCATGGCCAGGCAACTAGTAGAAGGAGGTGAGTTGTTTTGCTCTGGGGCTGGGTAATACATATTCTCTATGTCTATAAATATAACTTGAACAAAGAATGGAACTAATGAATGTGTGAGTACTCTGAGTTGTAAATGTCCTATCCTTATAGGCAAAATTGTGTTTTCTGCCTCACTCAGCTGAAAACATTGGTCAGTTGTATATAGAAATATAAGACTATTCACTTAAAAGAGTAAGACTATCACTATGAACTAGAGCATTATGTGTGCACCTAAGAGACTGACTGTGATGCAGTAGGATGGTACGTATGGATATAAATGTCCTTTCCAGTGTCATAAGCTGTATGAACCTAGTAAGTAATAAGCCAGTTAATTTTTTTCTGAAAGAATTGTTTGGAGTACTGCAGAACAAGTTGCATTATAGTACTGCAAGACACTAGAGTCTGCAGGATGAAAAGGAGAGAAGAATCTGCTAAAAAGGTTTTATTTTTTTAACTTGAGGTTAGCTCAAGTGGTTTACTAACACATTTTTGGAAGGAACTATGCTTTGAACTGACGAATGTGACACCTTCTGTTTCTGCAGTTCCTTTGTGGACTTTGATGCTTTCGTGCACTTAAATGCTGTGTTTTTATAATGAAAACTATAGTAACAGTCTGTATGATTATTCTAGTATTTGTAGCGGAGATACAAGTGCTTGGTCATCTAAGCTAATTGCTGTCAAACAGTTTAAAAATAAACCCAATACCCTGTAGTGATCTCTCAATTCTTCAATATCAATATCTTTGTATCAATACCATTCCCAACCCAGTTTGACTATCTTTTCAAAAATTAGGAAAGGAGGAAGAGCAGCTGGTAGGTGTTTATGTCTTGTAATTGAATAGTTGTTAGCACGTAATTTCATTTATAATTACATTGTGTTTTAAATAGCCACAAATTTTCTTTTAAGGTTTGGCAGATTGTGTTCTGGCACTTGGCTTTGAGAGGATGGCAAAAGGATCCCTCGCTTCAGGTGTAAGTGTCTGAAACACTTTATGCATTTCATTGTATTCATAGATGAAATACACCTTCTCGTCCTCTGAGACATATTCTTGTAAATACCAGTTGCTTTAAGATGTTGCTGTAGATGATTACAAAATAAACCATTATTTTGAACTTTTAATTAGTTCCATGATTCTGATTGCAGCTATGATATACAAATTTTGTATGGAATGTTTTAGAGTTAATTTTATGTAGTATGTCATGCTTTTAGTATTTTGCCAAGAATGTGTTAAAGGCAGGGTTAATAGGGAGTAATGAAAATACCAGATAGTTGCTCAATGCTTCCACATTCTGAAGTGCCTTTCTCAAAATGACACAGCAAATCGGAGAAAGAATCTGGGTCTTCTGACTTTTGGCTTGATGCTTACTTAGTTGACCAGTTAATACAATTTGCCAAAAATTAAGGACTTTTGTAAACCTTTATTTCATGTCTCTTTGTTTTTACTGGGGAAGCGTAGGGGTTTTTGTTTGTATTTTGCTGTATGGCAAGCAATATTAGAGCCCATATGTGGTTTAACTACAGAACTGCAAATTTGATAATATATGCAGAGGTTTGGGTGAGAAATGTTAAATTCAGCAACTGACTGAAATGAGTAAGAGTTATCTTTAACATGCTTTATGACATTGCATTTTAGTTTCATTGAAAATACTACTACAATATTAATTTTATAACTTGGAAGGATATTTACTGTAGGATTTTAAGCTGAGGAGAAAAACACCTGAAGTCATCTGCTGAAAGTATTGACTGTGATAGAATCATGTAGGAGTGGTCCTTGCAGTGAATCAGTGGATGGATTATAATGTTAAGCATTTTCTGCTTATTTACTCTTTCTTATGGTTGGGAAGTTATGAATGCTTCAAAACATGTCACTGAAGTGCAATGTACTGTCCAGTGGAATTGTTAAAATATCAGAAACACCTCTGTTTTGCTTGAAATCCATGACACTTTTGTGGCGGTATTGTAAAGAAAAGGAAATTATAACTTGCTTTATAACTATTTATTTTCTTTTTAGTTTTCAGACAGAACTAATCCAATGGACAAACATTTGGAAATTATGATAAATAAGTATGGCTTAGCAAGTGCTCCAGTAGCACCTCAGATGTTTGCAAATGCTGGCAAAGAACATATGGAGAAATATGGTATGTTAAAATACATTTTTTGCATTGTCCTCTTTTAATTAAGTGATTTTAAAAAGTATGTATTAGGATTTTGTTTTTCAAAATGATAGCATTCAGTGTCCTTTCTTTTACCTAAGTACTGTAACTGCAACATCTACAGCTAAAACATATGGGAATATATTTGGATAAAGAATTATCTACAGAAAAATTGGTGATGTGTAGGCAAACAAAACCATCAGGAGACATAATTAAGGCTGTGATACAGAGTATCTGGTAATCACACCAATGGTATGGTTTGTGCTTCTATAAGGTCAGGGTGATGAGGTTGCATAACTTCCTGCATTTTTCCTTGTGTCTTAGGATGGGTAGATGGGCTTGGGACTGAATTGTTAGACAAAAGCTTTCTGGTATTTGATTCAATATATAGTACTAGGCTGCTGCCACTGCTGTTTTGTACCCCCTGACCAGACAAGGGAATTGGCTCCAAGCTACCAGGCTGGCCTGTTCAGCATCTTTTATTTGCATGTATTTTTAGACTAGTATATAGAAAAATTTTAGACTTGGACTCCAGTATTTCACTACAGCTGTTTGGCACTGATAGGAAAATGAGCGTTCGAGTTTCAGTAATATAATAATACCTCAAGTAAAATGCGCTTGTTTTCTGTATTTTTATATTAGTAAGTGTTAAATATCCAAGTGGGATGTTCTGTTAGCTAAAACTCAACCATGTTTAGTAGTCTTTATCTAATTTTTAGACCTAAATTGAGTTCTAAAGAATGCCTCGATAACAATGAGTTGCTTGTAAAGATGCTTGTAGAGGGCAAATTCTTATGACACAATATTTAAAATGCTATGTTAGCACTGTTTGGTTAAACAAAGTATTTCAATGCAGCTTTTTTTCCTCTTCCAGGCACAAATCCAGAATACTTTGCAAAAATTGCGTGGAAGAATCATAGCCATTCAACTAACAATCCGTGAGTAATGTATAATGTACTGTACCTCTATATTGAACATACATTGATTTTACAAAATTCATGTAAGACTGAGTATTACTTTTAGAAATACTTTGCAGAATATATTCTTTATTATGGAATGAGAAATATACCCAGCATAAATTCTATATCTAGTGCCTTATACTTTGTAAAAACACCTCTGTAGCTGCCTAATCGTGTGATATTAGTAAGTCTACTGCTAAGGGCTGTGCTAAAACTAAGATGGCATCTGTATGTTTTTTGTAGGTATTCCCAGTTCCAAAAGGAGTACACGTTAGATGAAGTTCTGCATTCTCGCAAAATTTTTGATTTCTTGACGGTCCTACAGTGTTGGTAAGGAGAGGACTTAGCGTTGTGAAATAAAACTTGATGTTAAGACAAATACGGTAGGACATCTATTTAAATAAAAGTCTGTGTGCAAATTAAATGTACAGATTATTTTAAGTAAAACTTCTTATAAATAAAACAGATGTGGAACCTCTGTCTTGACCAAACACTATCTAGATACATGTTCACAGTATAATACAGTAAGCTGAAATACATTTTGTACTTTGGGGTTTTTGCATCATTCTGTATCTTTTACTAATGTGCATCTATTGCTGTTAAGTGTTAATTCTTCTCTTCAGCCTTTCCTATACACTTCTGAAAGGCTTGTTGTAACAATGTTTATAGCCAAGTAGAACCTTTGATTTTTTTCTAAATTGAAAATCTTTAATGATACTTTTCTATTTTGATGTCATGCTCTTCAAATGTCTGTTATAAATATTACTGAAAGTGTCCAGCAAACACTGATAGAATTTATAGTTTCAGTGGCATCAGCCAAAGAAAGTGGTTTTTCGTTTGTCCTTTTTTTGTTTTTGTTTTGTATTAAAAGATAATTCTATGGAAGGTTGACATTACTAATTTAGAATTATGCCATTGTTATTTTTCTTTCAATCAGTCCAACATCAAATGGTGCCGCAGCTGCAGTTTTGGCTAATGAGGAGTTTGTGAAAAGGCATAAGTTGCAGCCAAAAGCTGTGGAAATTCTAGCCCAGGTGATGGCTACTGATTATCCAAGCACATTTGAAGAAAACAGTTGTATGAAGATGGTAGGTTTACAATTCTGTATTTCCTGATACTCTTCAGGGTTTTTGTTTTGTTTTGTTTTTTAATACCTGCAAGTCCTAATGACATTTCCATGTCAGTAAGCAAACAAATTATACTTTGTGGTGAATGTAGAAATAATTTCATTTCAGCAGGTGGAGTAAGCAGAGCGTGGTTGTGCAATAACAGTTACAATTTATAAACAGGCTATCAAAGACCTAGTTTTTAACAAATTATTTAAAGGCTGCTCTTCAAACAATTTGAACAGCAAGAAAACCATTTCTTTGATTTTTTCCATTTTTAAGAGTAATGAAAGTTAAAAAAATTTTACTTATGTCAGTTTAATATTGAAGCTGAAATAACCTGTTTGTTATAGTTGTGATTTCTCGCTTAAGTAAAATGAAGGGAAAGACCTGAACTGCAAAATTTGGATTCTGCTGCAAATTGACTAAAGTAATGGGGTGTAAGTCAAACCATTAGAATACCCAATAGTTTCTACTGTTCTGTTTGTGTTTCAAATACAATTCTAGTTGGACAGTTGATAGAAAAAGGTAGCAAGACGGTTTGAGGATTTGTTTCAAGGCTGTTGGTCTGAGTCATGCAAAGAAGCAATTTGGCTTGTGAGCAAGGTTGAGAAAATAGAGGATATTCCCCAGAAAAAATTTCATATGCCAACAGTGAGACTTAGAATGTATTATTTCTTTCTATGCAATTCCTACTGTATGAATATTAAACTCTGTGATATGTGATGCATTAAAATAAATTAGAATGCCACCTCCTACAGGTTACTTTCACTTACAGGATATATAGAAGCACGTTTAAAAGTAAGTGTAGAAATGAAATTGCTAGCTATGTTTCTTTATTGATATGTAACGTACAATTCTTCCTTGTTGCAGGTTGGCTATGATATGACTAAAAAAGCTGCAGAAAAATGTTTTGAAAAGGCAGGCCTAAAACCTACAGATGTTGATGTGATTGAACTTCATGACTGTTTCTCAGTTAATGAGTTCATTACCTATGAAGCTCTGGGACTCTGTCCGGAAGGTAATAGCATCAAAAATATCTTTTTAGCTGTTCATATAATTAGAATTTGGGTTGTCTACTGGACAGTAGTATATATATTTCTATATTTGAAAAATATATTCTATATTTGAAAATCGTACTAGCTAACCTCATAAGAGGGAAAAGCAAGATGCCACTGTAGTAACATAAGGAAGACCTGGAAACTCTAGAATTAGTTTAACAAATAAGCATGTTACTGTGATTTCTGAAGAAATATACAAGGCAAATCGAAGTCTTGGACAACTAAGTGAAATCACATGGCTAGCTTGTGCAGGGATGGCTCTTTTAAGCAAGCAGAGCAAGGAAATTAAGGGCTCTTCTGATCTTTCTTGGTATTATGCCCCTTTTTCAGGGCTATATACTTAACTACCCCAAGATTTCCCTCCATCTTTGTACTTCCTTTTTAGAAGATAAAAATCAGACAAGAGTTGCCTATAGAGGGCCTTACCAAGTTACTTATCTTTGATATGACTTTTTTTAAAATCTTGAAACATCTTTGCCTTTGAAAATACAGAGTTGTTGGCAAGTTGTGAGCATGCTTCTAAAGTTAACTGTATCACAATGCACAATCCGTCCAGATTATTTTAATTTCATTGAAGTGAGTGGATTTAAAACATGTTAAATGTTAGTGGAGTTTAGTTCTATGTACGTAAGTCAAACCATTAAAATTTTCTACTGAAGAGGTTTTTGTTTTATTTCAAATAAATAATGCATTGAACTGCTACATTAGTATCTGATATATTTAAACTCTATGTGTATTCTTGCCTTGCATGAGTAATCATCAGATGTAATCTTTCTCTAATTTGTTTTTAACTAATTTTGAGAAAATACCATACTCTATCACTAGGTGGTGTATTGTATTAAGTCTAAGCTTTCTCACTCAGAGAAGTTCATGGATCTTCAGGAAGACTTTGTGTGTTTGTAGGTCTTCAAATATTTGCATTTGAATGCTTGCTTTTTACTGTCTTTGGTGTGTTTTTATGGTATCAGCAGTAAAAATGGTAAGCATTTGACATTATTTAAATAGGTACATTAAGCTTTTTAGCTTCATTCCTTTAATCAAAGATAACGAAGAATCCTGATGGTACTTGTCTATTTGACCAAGAAGTCTTGTGTATCGTAATTTAATAGTGCAATTGTCACCACCTTTCAGTCAGTATGACCTTAATAGCATGTGAAATTTATCTTGGAATGGTAGACTAATTAGACATAGAGATTAGTGAAATGGTATAAACCATGTTGTGGATTTAGATGGGCAAGACTAAACTGGTATTCTCATTTAATATCAGAAGTAAGTTATAGGAAATGTGGCGGATCTTTTTTAGACTTCAGCGTTAATAATGTAGGCTGAAGAAGCTGACACAAGAATAAAGGAGTAAGGGACTGGCTAAAAGGGAGAACTGTCTGCTGAAGCCATGAGAACTAATAGTCTGGAAAGCTAAGCTATTCTAAGCATTAGTCTTATGAGTGGTTTTATTTACAGTCTTAATGCAGCCCAGGGTACCGTTAGCCGCCTTTGTGGCACGGGCTCGCATTCAATGTGGTGTTCACCAGGACCCCCACGTCCTTGGGGTCAAGAATTATGACTAACCCCTCTCTTACAAAAAGCATAATTCATTATATTGATTGTATCATGATACTTTATATCAACAAAACAGTTCAGCAGCAAATTTAAAAAAGCTTTTGTATCAAACACTAGCCCTTTTACTTCTTTTCCATGTTACGCTTTCTCCAGTGGTGTAAGCATGTCTCATTAATGTAGTTCAGCTAGTTTCAATCTGTTCTTTGTAAAATCTGTGGTGTAGAACTTCCTGGGTTTTTACTGGCATGCAGCATCTTCGGTAAGCAACAGTAGAATCGAAAAATCAAAAGAACATTTTTCTTTTATAAATACTGTTTTATAGGAAAAGCATGTGACCTGATTGACAGAGGAGACAATACTTATGGAGGAAAATGGGTTATTAACCCTAGTGGTGGCTTGATTTCAAAGGGACATCCACTTGGTGCTACAGGTATGCAAAAACATTGCATTTAGTCGCATGGGTTAGATACAAGATACAGCTCTTGAGCAGGCCACTTCCACTTGTATTTGTCTGTACAAAACATGAGGGCTTCATAAGACTAGAAGGAAGCTCTGGAGCTGATTCTCGTTTCCAACTAATGCAAGCATTAGGGCAGGTTGACCATGTGGGATTGCTCAAACCAAAAGACACGGACTGTGAATTTGATCATTAGAACTTACTTAATTTTGATGCTTTTTTGTGTGTTGTTATTAAAGCAACTTGCAAAACAGCTTAGCTTTTTTTTTTTTAAAATTGCTCAATAGTACAACTTCTGCTGAATGTAGTTTGAATAACTATTTTCATGTGTTTTCATCCTTTAAAATTAAGATTTTGGAGATTTTTACTGCATCTGAATAGCCTGTACCCTTGTTAGCTGTAATAGAAGCTATTTCTGTTAAGCCTTGGATGTCAAAATATTTATCTGATGTTTACAACAGAAGCTCAGTTAGTCACCGTTTCCCAGCAACATAGGTTTTCTCTTTTTTTTGTTTTGTTTTTTTGTTTTCCTTAAACTGCTGTGCTTGCTTCCAAAATGAGATGGGTCTTTGATAAAATGTGTTTAGATTTGTGAAGATAATTCACCTTCCTGGTTTGGAAATAAGAAGTTGTCAGAAAACTGGAGGGGAGGAAACCTTGTAAAACAACAAACCTTAATCTAAACAGCTGTAACAGCTAGATAATCTGCAGTTAGTGTGTGTGTGGGAAGTATTAGGAAACTTTGAAAGAAAAACATTCCAGGTGAATGAGACTGTGGGTGCATTATAATACATAATATTATATGTTATATAATATATTATATAATATTATATATTGTATATATACTGAGAGTATTACAAGGCTAGGTTTGCGTTAAATTTTTGTCAGTGACACAGTGATAAATGTAGAGGCAATTACTGGTATTTGTGCCTCTCTCTATTGCCATGGGATTTTAGGAGGAGTCATTAAAACGCAGAACACGACATGTCTATAGACTGTCAGCTTAATTTCAGTATAAAACAGCCTTGAGGCTAGCTATGTGCTAATCAGAGGTCATTTAAGTCCTCTTAAATTTCCAAACCATTCCAGGGTGGGTTGTCCCATGGTACACATTCTCTCCTTGAGGCTAAGAGCACGTAAATGAAACCTGTTAATTCTCATTTATGACTGGGATTATAAAGCTTCTTGATGTTTCAGTTGGCAGTGCATAAAATTCAGAGCATAAAATGCAGATTCCTCCTTCGCCTTGCCCAAAGACCTACACAGTTGTCGAGGGGGAAGGGAGAGGGAAGGGGTGGAGGTCTGTGGATGATGGAGGGAGGGGGAAATGTGTGTGTGGTGGGGCTGGGTTATAATTACGAGGCCCCACCTCGAGTACTGTGTTCAGTTTTGGGCCGCTCACTGCAAGAAAGACATTGAGGTGCTGGAGAGGGTCCAGAGTCGGGCAATGGAGCTGGTGAGGGATCTGGAGAACAAGTCCTGTGAGGAGCAGCTGAGGGAACTGGGGTTGTTTAGCCTGGAGAAAAGGAGCCTGAAAGGAGACCTTACTGCTCTCTACAGCTACCTGAAAGGAGGTTGTAGCAGTGTTGGTGTGTTGGTCTCTTCTCCCAAGTGACAAGTGATAGGACGAGGAATTGGCCTCAAGTTGTGCCGGAGGGGTTTAGACTGGATATCAGGAAAAATTTCTTCACCGAAGGGGTTGTGAAGCATTGGAACAGGCTGCTCAGGGAATGGGTTGAGTTGCCATCCCTGGAGGTATTTAAAAGACGGGTAGATGTGGTGCTGAGGGACGTGGCGTAGTGGTGGTGTTGGCAGTGCTGCGTTAACGCTGGACTCCATGATCCTAAAGGTCTCTTCCAACCGTAACGATTCTATGATTCATTTTGGGCCTCCCAAGAAAATACATTTCTGGATATCTCAGCTGTCAAGAATTAACTTTCTCAAATGCTACTGCGTGGATTCGCTTTATGGAATATACCTGTAGTACGCGCCTTACTTCGTTTCACCGGCTAAGCTCTGTGCTCGATTTCTCAGGCCTGGCGCAGTGCGCCGAACTCTGCTGGCAGCTGCGCGGTCTGGCCGGGAGGAGGCAGGTCCCCGGGGCAAAGGTCGCGCTGCAGCACAACCTGGGCCTCGGCGGGGCCGTGGTGGTGACCCTCTACGGCATGGGCTTCCCCGGAGCGGCCAGGTGAGAGCCCCGCGGGGCCGGTTCGAGGCGAAACGGGCCGATTCCGCCGCGTAATGCCCGGGGAGAAGAAGCGGTGAGGCAGCCGAGGGTCTGCCCTCAGCGTGCAGCCGGCTTCTCCAGG
This sequence comes from Ibidorhyncha struthersii, assembly GCA_013398815.1. Taxonomy (NCBI): domain Eukaryota; kingdom Metazoa; phylum Chordata; class Aves; order Charadriiformes; family Charadriidae; genus Ibidorhyncha; species Ibidorhyncha struthersii. The sequence continues at coordinate 851,821 of VZSZ01001558.1, read as the reverse complement.
AGAAAGACAGCGCTGTGTGTGCTGAAAGACCTCATAAAATCGTCACCTTGCAGACTGTCTTTCTGCAGAGCGAGAAGGTGCACTACTGAATGAAAACGTGTGTTGAGCATTCGCGTACAGCTCTTGGTTATACTGCCATTGGAAAACTTCACTGTGGGTTCAGTAGCGGCGTAAGCTAAGCTCACTTTGCGTTGACTGCGCTCCCATATCTTTCAAATTTTTTTTAGAAATATCGTTTGTGCAAGGAAGAAGATGCACTGTAAACTAAAATTTGCTCAGCGGTTGGAACTTTTGTGTACCTACAGCGCTGCAGGTGTATACAGAGATTGTAGCTTACACTGTGTCTTATTCCCGATAAACAATACGCACTGTGTGTTATAAGTTATTGAAAAGAGCAAACTGGCCCATAAAAATGGCTCACATGATTTCCTGTAAGGAAAAGTCTAATATTTGGAGGGAAAAAAGCCAACAAAAGAAAACAAAACCCCCCTTCTAAGAAAAAAACAGGCCATGTTAAAATGAGTTAATTGAAATTAGGGACTTGCCCAAAAAAGCAGGACATCCATGGGAACAGAGATAACCACTGCTTCTGCTGCTGAAATTGTTACTAGTTTGGTTTTGTGAGGAGTTTCTTTCAGCTGTATGTGTTACATGTGGTATTCTAAATACTCATTAGAATTCAGGCATGTTACTCATCCAGTCCTGGCTAAAGAATTTGCACTTTAAAGTGTAGCATACTTCAGAGTGAGAAGAGAACTCTGCTACGAAGCTGTCTAGCAATCTATGCTAGGATGGATAGGAATTGAGAGAAAATACTTAAAATTTGTAATTACATCAGAATTTCAGGAGAGACTTTCTTAATACACAATTCCCTTTGCGTTTTCACTGTCAGCTTTGCTTAGAAAGATTGAGCTACTCTTTGTGGGTGTTATGGTTTAGGTTTTAAAGCTCGATGCCAATACTTTATATTTGCTCTAAAAAACCTGTGAATAGTAAAATTTATCATATGCTGGACTTCCAGAAAGAAATATTGTCCTCCCAACTCCTGTTTCCAATATCTGTTTTAGCTAGACCTGTACTGTTCCTGGGAGGTGACAGTGTAATCTGTGAAAGAGGTAATGAGAGAAGTAATTGAACTTTGAAGGGCTGCAGCAGTAACTTACTACAGTAGTGTCAGAAGTGATAATCCTATCACTTCTGTAATCTGTAAGAGGTTAAACCATATGAGAAAATACATGTGATACAGGAAAAAATCATGTCTTTTCGTGGATTCTCTTCAAACATGCTCACAAAACTTGGCAGTGGATATTCGTACACAGTTTTAAATTGGAGGGGAGAAGACTGTTATAAGGGAATGTACTATTTTCCATTGCTTTGAGCTTTGTCTTTAAAAATATTGTCATTTTATGGAACAGGGAATGTTTTACTATTGGTATACCGTTAACTTTGAGATACTGCTAGAAGTAGTGCCTTCCTGTCAGGAAAAGCTTTGCATGTATAGATAATATTTCTCCTGAAGAAGTTAAGTCTAATTTACTACAGCTTGCTTCACCTTCGTTGGTATTGAGAATTTTTAAAATTCTTAGGTACAACTCAAACCAGTGAAATCTTAGCAATACTAGTTTCATGTTACATTAGAGAAGCTTAAAAACCTTTAGTTCTCACAAAAGTTTTGTGTGCAGGAGATACCTGACAGAAGGAGTTGCACCAATGTATATCAGACTTTGGAACGAAAGAGCATGGCTAATCTGTTCAGACACCACTTATGTAACTGAATGATGTTGCGTATTGTGTAATTAAGGGAAAGGTGGTGGCATTTCATGTTTATGAAGAGACTTCATTCAATTTTTTCTACAACAGTGCACATAGATTTGATCATTGGATTCAGATCTAGCCTGTAAGTAGTGGCTTTAGTAACAGCTGCTAAGAATGTACATCAAAGTAAATGACAGCAAGAGCTTGATCCATTTTGGATTAGGCTTTGAAACAGTTGTACTTTTTTTTGACACCTTACAATTTTACATCCTGTTAGTACCACCCTGGTTTATTAGCAAAACCGATGTGTCTTCTTCAGATGAGACAGTCCCTACAATTGCTACCCTAACATACTCTGTAGGGTAGCGTTAGTACCACATAAGTAAGTTCTAGCAACATTTCAGTGATTCTGTCACTTTAACAGTATCAAATCTGACCACAGTTTTGAACTCTGCTGCCAAGAGATGGTAATAATTGTAACCTTGTTTTTCCTGCTGCTTTAATTGCCATTTCTTTGGACATCCCTGTACTTACTTTGGCTCTGTGTGCCTCTGCAAAAATGAAGAATTAGGTTTCATGCTGCTATCAGGCCAGCATGATAGCTGGCTCCAGAGAATCAAGAATAATGCTTAGTACCTCTTGTGACAATTAAGAGACCCACATGTATTGGGAGGTAAAAGGGGAGAGAAAAAACAAACAAACAAACAAACAAAAAAAAACCAAAAAAGAAAAAAGTGGTATTTCTCTGAGATGGTCCGTGTGCTGCTCTCTCTTCACACAAGGTGTGGCAATAGTGTTTGCTGATTTATCTTAATAAGATTAGTGATTTACTTTCATTACAAAATTAGTGTCCTGTCCATACATGCAGAAACATCTAGATACTTGAAGTGATTGTAATTCAAGCTGTCGAGCCCATCAGAGAGTAAGCTTCGCTTTGATATCATGTAGTTGTTCTGTATTGCTAAAGTGTTTTAGTGTGGCTGTTCTCGCTGGTGTTAGGTGTATTCGTGATAATTTTAAGATGCTGGAAATGTGATTAAAGGTATGTATGTTTTTCATTTCAGCACTGGCCGTATTGCAGCTGTGCCTCTCAGTGCAGCTGTTGATGGATTTAAGTCGCATTTGGTCTTCAAAGAGATTGAAAAGAAACTCCAAGAGGTATTTGACTACTTCTTTTACCTACAACAGGATTTTAATTTATGACAGAACATGTGTGAGACCTGATGAGAATATATTAGCATCAATCATTTCCTCAGTACTTCTCATTGAAACAGATGTTACAGCTTTGAGTTTTGCTGCGTCAGAAATCTTTCTGTTCCGTGCCATGATTTTAAATTATTTTGTTTCAGCCAGTTCCTACCTGCATAAGGGTATTTCAGTAAAGGCAATTTAGAACATATGTGAGGAGCTTGCTAGCTAACACAAGAAACTTTAAGTTTGTGTTTGGTGTTTCTTGCTTGCTTCTTAACAGTGATTAGAAGAAATCATGTTTTGTCAGATTTACAAGACAGGACTGTTAAGACAGTGGTCATTTTTCTTAGTTGATAGATTTTAATATAAATAGTCATAGTTTGTGGGTTTTGTTGTTCTTTTTCTAATAGTTGTTTAAATGAAGCCTAATAGAGGGAAATAGATATTTCTATGCTAGTAGAAAGGGTAAAGGTTTTTAAATTACTTCCTGTTTAATTGAAACTATTTAAAAATTATTTTGAAGTAAATTAATAGTTTGCACATTACATGGTTGTTACAGGAAGGAGAACAGTTTGTCAAGAAAATTGGTGGAGTCTTTGCCTTCAAAATAAAAGATGGTCCTGGTGGGAAAGAAGCAACTTGGATAGTAGATGTGAAAAATGGTAAAGGCTCTGTGGCAGTTAATTCAGGTCAGTGCTATTTTATTATGGCATTGCAGAAAACACATAAAACTAATGAAAAGAAGATAAATTCATATGCTGTTTAAGCTATAGTGACCTTGAGCAGAAGTGGTGTAGAGCTATCTTAATTTTGAACTCTTCTTATTACTGACACTTTTAATCCATGATGTTTCCGACCAAGAACGAAACATCTTCTACTCTGAATTCTGTCTAGGTAATTGTGTGTTTTCTTAGAGGCTCCAGACATTAAGATATAAGAATTCTGATTCTTATAGGAATCAGAATTAAAAAAGAATAAAAAAATTAAATTCAGATCTCAGGGGTTTTATTGTTCTCACCTCTTAAAATTTGGGCCAGAAACGTAATTTGTAGCTGTTTCTTCAGTTGCTTTGTTGGGGACAGTAGCAGGCAGTAAGCTGGTCTGTCTGGTCAAGTTACTTCTCCTCTGCAGCTAGTTAAGCAATAAAACTTGACTCATTTCAGTACTGTACCAGCTGACATCAAGTTCCATTTTAAAAAAGGCAGACATAAATAAGACACAAACTGGGTGGTGGTGGGGAGCCTCACAAAAGTGTTGGAAACATAGGATTTTTATCCTTGCCATGAAAATGTCTCGTCTCATATCTTAAGTCATGCATCCTAGTAATGTAAATAAAAAGCCAAAGACAACAGTCTGTTCTCAGAACCTCAAATATCCATGAACCTGCATTATAAAGCTTTTAATTAAAAGCATGACAGGGGATTTAATTTGGAATTCATTGATCTAAGTTATTACAAAAATAAAAGCACTGTTTTCTGTTGTATGGACAACATTTTATCAAAGAGTTAAGTTTAATAATAAGATGAGTATAGGAAAAGATGTGTGCAGTTTTTAGTCCTTTGGTATATACATTAATATTTCTATCTAGCTTATTAAAGTAATTTTTCAGTTTATTTCTGGTAAGAGGATCCTAAAAAAGTCTGGATTTGAATTAGCTCAAATGAGTGCTTTTAGAACATACATGCTGTTCCCATTGAAGGAGAGGGCAGGAAATGCCTGGAATCTCAGTGATTAGTATCTTCAGAGAGCATCACGGGAAAACACATTTATTCTGAGTTGATCTCAATACTAGTAAATTGAAGCTTGGTGAAACTTAAGATGATTGTCGATGCTTGCAATTAACATTCTGTCTGATTACAAGTAGATTATTACTTCTTTTCAAGGAATGAATTTGCTTAGCACCTTTCAGAAAGTTCCATCTTTCCTCAGTGTTGGGACGGTCTGTGCTACAAGGTGGCAGAGATGCCTGTTGGATGATATCTTGCTGATATTTTTATAATGGTTCTTATTTGTATGTACTTCAGGTACCATTTTGCTAACCTGTAGTATCAAAAGATTCTTCATGGAGTTGCACCTTCTATTACTGTTTCAATCTCAGTTTGAATCTTCATAGTCAACTCTTATCTTACAGATAAGAAGGCGGATTGTACAATTACAATGGCTGACAGTGATCTGTTGGCTCTCATGACTGGCAAAATGAATCCTCAGACAGTAAGTATAGCAAAGATGAGATAAGAGGACTGACTTGTTGTTTGTTTTGAGTGTGTTTAAGGTGAAATGATTTAAATAAACCTCCTCCTCCAAAACTCCCATGGGTGATCTGAAAAATGGCAATTCTTGACTTTCTCTGAACAAATTGGCTGAATTAAGATTAATCAGGAAAGACAGTATCTACGCTACTGAGCAGGTACATAGTATCTCAGACATCCTGTAGGTAATCCAGAAGGGGATATAATAGTGCTTAGTTTGCAGAGAAGGGGGGGGGAAATAGTGTTTGTAGCGTGACTTTAGAAAGGAGGAATGTTCGCCCTCTGTTTGAAGAGCTTTACATTCATAGCTGGCATTAGTGTAAGGAGTAATGTTGATGCTGAAAAACAGAAATTGAGGTGACCATCCACTGAATGCCTATGATTATTTGGCTCTTTTATTCCTCAGTGTGTCAAAAGTAGCCATAGTGTATAAGTAAACCAGACATTTAAGTTCATTTTAAGTTTCTGTTCCTTACTTCTAAATTTGAAATGCTCTGGGTAACATTCTTAATTTTTTGGCCTGGTAATCACAGGGTAAATAAGAATTTTCACAAGCTAAAGTGTGTCAAGGAGAAGTTTGAAGATAAAACACATTATAGAAATGTTGTAATGTACGCATAGGAAATTCAAAAGCAATTACAGTTTACATCTACAATTTGGATGTTTTGGTGCATGCAGTTCATCTTTTTACAAGGTCTGGAGGAAATCCCCAAATCTTTAGCACGTCTGCTTCACAAACTAGATTTGTAAAATTGCATTTGGCAGTAACAAAACCAGTAATAGCTGAGGGGATTTGAGTAAGAAATCAGTTGTGACATCTACTGTACACTATTGCTTTATTGTCTTCAGTTGAAATAGTGAACTTTTATTCTATGAACTGTCATCATCTAATCATTGCGTATTATGCCCTGCTTTGTATACAGATCCATTGTTATGATAATCCAAGAAACAAGCAATACCAAGTTTATTTTGTTTAGGTATCACAAATATAACAAGCGTACAATTTCCTCAGTTTACTACTCTAACTTCTAGTGTCAGAAAATACGTTTGTTGATGAATGTGAGGTGTCTGCAAGAAGTGTTGAAATTATAAAACTGCGGGCCAAGATCTGCACATACATAATAGCCCATAATTTTGGGGAAGGGCATTTGGGGGTGCTATATTGTATTACATTTCATATAACCTTTCTTTCTTTTTAGGCATTCTTTCAAGGCAAATTGAAGGTTTCTGGGAACATGGGCATGGCAATGAAACTTCAGAATCTTCAACTTCAGCCAGGCAAAGCTAAACTTTGAGCTCGTTAGGGTAAACTGTCAGTACTTTATATTCTTGACAAAAGAGTAGAATGAAACTAGACATTATCAATAATATGGCACAGGCTGGGTTTCGTTGGACCTCTCACCTAAATTCTGTGGTTAGAGACCTTAATTCTCTTAATAAATTCCGTCAGCTTGTCTATGGCAAAGATTTTTAGGCTAAGCTTGAGGCACTAACTCTTACAAATGGTATATGGTGGGTATTTGTGACAATTTTTATTCTAATCAATGTGAAAAATTTTATAAAACTTTGAGTTGAATGAGGCTGCTTCGTGTTGTTCAGGTTAGCTGGGAAGAGAGGAAGGTTATAAATAGTTTGACAAATCAATTAAATGAGTTTCATTTCTTAAAAACTGTCATAGCAGGTCATACAAATGTTTTCAGACTTCCATTCTAACATTTGCTGCTGCTTAAATTAAAATGGTCTTATAAAGGGGATCTCTAACATTTTTTTTAGAATAGGCTTTAGGAATTTGCTATAAAATACTTTTCTTATTACTACTTTGGAATTAAAAAATAAAATACCCAGAAGTAAGTAGGAACTTTGCTTTGAGATTCACAGGATTTGATAATACTTCACCTTGAAAAAAAATTAGGTTCGCCAGGAGAGCGGAGAGGGAGTATCACCAATACTTTACCCATTTTCTCCTGAGAAAATCTGGTTTTGATCATTATGAAATTCTTATCAGTAATGTAAAAGCTTTAACTTCTGTTTTGGGAGAATGTATTCTGGTTGGAAGTTTAATAGAAAATTAAATATACTTTTCCTGTTCCTCTGTGTGTCACTTCCTCAGATTTGTAAACATGGATTTCATGTTAATGCACTAAATTAACTATTTTATACAGGTTGTTATGAAGGCCTTCTGCAGTCCTTTTCTTCCTCCTCTGGCATTTTCAGTAGGTACTCCATAAACTACATTTCAGTCCAGTACATACACCTCACATCCTCACATATATGGGCCATGACTGAGGAACTTATGCATAAACTTTCATTTCCCTGTTTTAACTGAAATCATCATAAAAATGAGCTAATTCAAGCTAATTCATTCTGCTGATCTGGTGTGAATGGTTAGCAGATTACTAGGCAGTAAGAAAATCTGACCAAAATTCGATCTAGCCCACTATATTTGTTGACCGTTGATACCTTTGGAGGAATATTAAGATGTCCCAAACATCTGTTTACCCAGAATACTTTCCTAGCTGCCAGTGAGTTATATATTATTTTTTTTTTTTCCAGCTCACAAATTTGGGCCAGAAGTTGTATATCTGTGTGTAAAGTTCTTGGTGGATAGTCTTTTATGAGTTTGTCCAATCCCTTTTTGAATCCTTGCCAGCTTTTTAGCAAGGATCAAGAATTTCTGTAGCTTGCTTTCATGTCACGTGGAACTAAATTTATCCCTTTTTACCTTATACATTGCAGTTTTATTTTATACCTCTTACTTGCCATGTTTGTTTGTGTTTTTTTTGTGGGGTGG
>VZSZ01001558.1:743555-834333 GCA_013398815.1 Ibidorhyncha struthersii | reverse complement strand
CTGCGGCGGCCTCTCGGCCTCGCCTCGGCAGCAGGAGGTGCAGCAGGCCCAGCGCTCCCGCTCAGACGCGCCTGGTGATCGGCCTCGAGTCTCTTCCCCACAGACCCAGGGAGGGCAAAAAGACAGGAAAGTTTTCTCCCTATTCTCTCCCCGTCTCCAAGAGAAGAATTTTTGCCCAAAGTGAGAATTACTGTTTCTGGTGAAGGCCTTTCATTTTGAGGTGTCTTTGAAGAACATGGGCTGAATTACTTCATTAATGAGAAGTTTTCTGGCAGCACTACATGTTAGCTACATGTACCAGTCCCGACACGGACCCAGCCGGTGTCCCCTGGAGTCCTGTCGCCTTCGAGCCCTCTCCCTCAGCAAGGAGCAGCGGAAACATGGCTGAAGCTGTCCCTCACGCTGAGTGCCATTGCCTGTGACATCCAGGCAGCTGGTGCTGCGACTGCTGGGCTGACTGCCACCGGGAGGCTTGTGGGTCATTCTACCCGAGAAACGAATGTCATGCCTGCAGGGCATAGTTACACGGCAGAGAAGTCATGTCTTGTCAGGACAAGGGCATGTAATGATGTGAGATTCAAGCTTCAGGTGGAAGCAGCAGTCCGTCTCAGACTGTCCACTGGTTTCCGTGCTCTGCTGTTGGTTAATTGATCCCTGTGACCTGCGCTGGGGCAGGCATCCTTTCCCTGCCTGTGCTCCGACACCTGAGGACGGAGCATGGCAGCCCCATGGCCATTCCTCCTCTGAGTAGTGGCAGTGGTTCCAGGCTTCTCCATAATGCTTCTTTAGCCCGTAACCAGCTGCTTTTTTGTTTATTGCTCCCATTTGCCAATTCTGTTCAATGGACAAATTGCAGATTTTGTTCAGAGCTTTCCATCCAAGTGCAGCACAGTTAGAAAAACTGTAGTGTAAGCTGGCACCTTCCTCAGCATAGCTGTCCCAGGCGTGTGCTAGCCATGGCTCCCGCCTCTACTGCCAAAAGCAAAGAAGCTTTTTGGAGCAGCAGCTGTCACTTTCTGTGTATTGGCCTGGCTTCCAGCCCAGTGGGTCCTTGACTGGTCCCCCTAGATGCTAAAACACTAGAATCACTTATTAATGGTCTAAATGTTAGGTAGCATGTTAATGAGAATCTGATGGCAGTCGCTCCTGACAGTAAAACCAGAGAAAGTGAGCCCAGTTTGACTCTCCCTGCCCATGATGAGTTGTTTTTAGAACAATATGTAAATAACAGAACTAATAAACTTGGAAATCCACACTGCCAGCCTTGTCGCAAACGCGTTGCTGCAGCTATGAGGTTTGGCTGTGGCAGATGGATTATAGTCCTTGCCAGGCATAATCACACTCTTAGTGTGCTACCAGTACATGAGCCGAATATTTCTGGAGATGAGCACAAACTACAGAACTTGGTTCAGGCCTTCAAATGCTGCTGGGTTTGGATCTGAGCTTGGCTCATTACAGAGAGAAGTCTGTTGACAATGATTTGACATGGTGGGTTCATTTCCAAATTTTATTGGAGTTCACGGTCTGGGTTTATTGGGATCCTTCTTGGATTACTTTGCTGATGATTAATACCCTCCATTTTCTTAGAATAACCAGATAGAAGAAATCTTTCCAGAAGAGCTCGCTCGTCTTTATAGACTGGAAACTCTCAATTTGCAAAACAACAGACTAACTTCAAAAGGTAAGCTGGTGGAGCTGTGAAGTGGGCAGAGCCTGTGCCTCCTCAACACCAGGTTGTGCAGTTAGACCGGTGACAGCTGATAAGGAAAGCCAGAAGGAGTGATGGACTGACTGGGTTGGAGTGGTTAGCTATAAACCTCGCTCCTTTGGCCATCACACAGGTCATGGAGGCACTTTATCATCCGAAACATAATACTCAGTGTATAAGAATGCAGCCTTACTGAACCAGTGGAGGAGACCTGGCAGCAGCACTGCGTACTGTGGCGTGAGATCTTCTCATCCAGGAAACTCCCTCCGGTCCCACAGGCACATCAATGCAATGCACTTGAGAACCAGAAATGTCTACAGGCTGAACGATTTCCTTCTGACTGACCTTGTTTCTTAATCCATTTGTTTAGTTCAGTCTAGTCAGTCAGTTAGTGCAGTTTAGTCCTGTTCAGTCCTTGTTGAATTTAATATGAATAATATATATTACAAATAAGACAATTTCTGCTCTTCTTCTAAAGCTGTTTTGATTTTTGTAGGCAGATTTTGCTTGCTAAGTCATATGCTTATTAGAGAAATTTGACAAGGGGTTAGTAGAGAAAGCAAAAGAAATAGAGGGATTGGAGTAAATAGTAAGAGAGGAGGATACACGATACAAAAGATGTAATTATTTTAACTTGTGTGTCACCCAGTTGCTCTGAATGCTGTTGCTATCCTTATTCCAATGATACAGAGCAACCTTTACTAAGAACGTGGGCATATTATGCATGGCTCCCAATCCATATTACTCTTACATAGCAGAAGGAAGGCTGTGCTCAATAGATGCAGACTTTGACATTATTACCTTTGGGGCTTGATGTTTCTTTCACAAGCTCCAGTGGAGCCCTGAGTTTCCAATATGTTTTGACGTGGGAAATAGCTTCACCTTTGACTTATAGTTATCTAAGTGCCAGGTGAAAATATTATTTGCAGCCTTTCCATTGTGACAGCAATTGTGCTAGTGTGATCAGCTGGACATGGAGTGATTCAGATGAAAAATAATAATTACTGGGGGAGGGTAAGCTCTGAGTTGGATCAGCTCTCTGAGCTGGTTACTGCGTGGCTATCTGGACTGTGGGAGAGCAGAACAAGAGAAGAGTTTTGAGATGCAGATACTGGTGTTATTTTGGCAACATCATGGTCATAGATAAGATTGATCTGATCATTAAGCAACCTGAGATTATGTCCTTCCAAGAAAGATGATTTGCAGATTCATGAGCAAATGACAAAAGAAACTTCTCAGATAACATGGTTGCTGTGAGCGCCAATAATCAGCCATACAGCAAGTGTACACAGCTCTGTACCTGACCCTTGCCAGTGGGGCTGGCCTTGCGTGCTTATGATTTTTAATGGTCTTCCGTTGCTTTTAACAGTCTGTGGCTTGTTTTTTTTTTTAATTTAAAAAAAAAACCAAAGACAACAATAGGTCTGAGATTGTTTCAGTGGCAATGAAAAATATTTAAATCTCACATTAAAGATACTATATGAGAGAGAAAACTATCCTCTGCTATTTTCACTCAGAGAGGCAATAAGGTGCCAGTGTCACTGATTAGTTATTCCTGTTTTTAAGGGTTGCCAGAGGAAGCATTTGAGCATCTGGAGAACCTGAACTACCTGTACCTGGCAAACAATAAGGTAAGAGGCTCACAAGGCTTTCAGAGTTCTTTTCTAATTGGGTTCTGAAAGTTAAACAAGCAAGTCTTCAATTCTTTTAAAATACATATCCTACATAAGTAAAATTGTGCTAAAGTGATATTCTAATGCAGGTTCATCTAAGGTCAAGACAATCAGTTAGTATGCTAAAAAAATAGGGGGTACACATGCTGGTATATTTTGAACACTTATTTATTTGTGCTACCAGTGAAAGGTTTCCCTTCTGTGTGTAGGGAGTTACAGAGAACCCCTGAATTTATAAATTGCCACTGCCTTCAGTAGGCTTTGGATCAGCTGCATGCAGATTTGGTAGCTTCCTGTGTGCAAACATGCTGCGGGGTAATGATGTGAAATGCTGCATGTCTCATCAGATGAGGCTGGTTGAAAAATTTGTGAACAAAGGCGTCCTAATACCTGTGTTTGAGCCATTAAAATCTGTAAAAAGCTATCCAGTTTCCCCTGACTCCCATTCTTACTAGGTTTGATGTGGGGGGATACCCACACAGAGTGAAACTGCGCAAGTATGAATTTATTCTTTTAGCTCTGAATTTAGGAGCTGAATTTCTTTTTTAATGGAGAAGATCCTAGTTGCTTTCCTATTAATGACCCAAGTTGGATGTCATGACAGAAGCACGTCTTTCCTGCCAAGACTAGGAAACGAAATAACTTCTCAAATACCCCATACGTCTGGGTGATTCCCATTATGGCTTTCTTTATCCCCAGTGATCGTCCACAAATATTTGCTACAGAAGACACTGGGATGCCACAGAAAAATAGAAGTTAAAACATGAGGCAGAGCTTCCTTTGTGTACAAAAACCCTGCTCTTCCATCCCTCCCTCTCTCTTCTTTACATATATATATTTATATGTGTCTATATATATATTTTTTTTTTATTATCCTCCTGAAATCTGTGACCTTTTGATGTTTTGTTTATATACATGTGGCCACATTCAAGTTTCAGTCAGGCCAAGATACATCCAGAATCACTCCATAGATTTCTGTATGGAGTGATTGAGAATAGAACCCATTCCTTAGTACAGTAACACTGTGTTCTTTTCTCCCTTTCAAGCACCATTTCCATATAACAATCTTGGCAGTTAATAACTCCATAAAAAAGAACAAGCCAGACTGTGACTAATATTCCAGAACTTTGCACTCCAATTTTCCCTGTGTGACAAAACAAAGTGTTTGGTTTTTCTGGCTTTACTGCAGAGAGGAAAAGATCCCAAAAGAAAATGCAAACTTCAGCGAATGTCAGAACTAGTTATAGTGAGAAGTTGTGGATCCACAGAAATAACACATTTCTTTATAAATCACAAGCCAGGACAAACCAGATTGGCTTCAAACTGCATCTACTCTCCAGCAGGAAACACTGCAGATCAAGTAACTGTGGTGTCTGGAGGAGAGCAGGGATTTGATGGTAGTTTGCTTCTTGTTGTATGGATTATCTTAATGCTGCTTTATCTTCAGTTGTGATCCCATCAGACGTAGCTAAATTATCTTTCATTAAACTAGCATAGTTGGTTGGAAAAAAGAAATACCATAATAGGCTAAAAGCCTTCTGTGGCTTATGAGTAGCAAGTACTTCAAGTAAAGAATGAATTTTTAATTTTTCATGCCACTCTCATAATTTGTATCTATCATGTTGTATCCACAGTAAGCCTTGTTAGTAACAGAGATCTCTTCCGTCAAAATGTAGATCAGGTCCTGAGCTGTCATTATTTTTTACTATAAGCTGGTGATTTTGGTGTTAGGTCTTAACATTTCCCAGTATGCCCAAAGTGATACGGGATTCACCTGGCTTCAGTGCTTCTGTTTGCATCAAAGCTTGTTATAAGCAAGAAAAGTTGTTCCAAACCTGTTAATAACTTTTGTATAATCCTTCTGAGTTCACTGGGTAACTCATTAGTTAACAGTGGAGAAACACTACCTGGCATATGGAAGGGAAGATCCAGCAGTAAAGCTGCAAGAAAGTTGCAGCTGGAGAAATGCAGATTGCTGCTTACTACGCAATATGCTAGACAGAGCTACTCAGTCAGCTTTATTTTTGCTAACAGTTAGAACAATCCAGCATGAATCCTTCAAGCCCTCAACCAGTGGAGATCAATTAGTCTCATGACTAAGTGCTGAAATGCCAAAGCAAAGTCCTGAGCAAGTGAAAACTCTTTTTGGATGAAACTTCTCTTTCTCTTTCCTCTTTCTTGTGGTTCTGATGGCTTTCATTTCACATGTCTGAGCCATGCCCTTTGTTTTGTATAAAAGTTACGACCTAATAGACCGTGTTTCAGGAGAACAGCTTTAATGTGCCACCGTGTATGAAAGTGATTAAGTCTGTTTCCTGTGTCTGAATTCTCAATATTATGTTAAGGTAGAGACTTACTTCTTCTCAGGCACTGTCAGACCTTCCTAGTCATTGATGAGCGCCTTTATCCACTTCCCTGCTATCACATCTACCAGGTCAGGAGGTGAGAGATTATCAGTATAGCCAAGAGCAGTACTGTCACAACTGTACTAATACGTAAAATGCCTATTTCTACTGCTTACGTACTATCTGGAAACACTGATAGGAGTGTGATCTGTGGGTAAGATCTTTATTGTGTTTGTGACCATTAAACTTTTAAGACAGTTTAAGGATGGAGGTTTTGGCATAGGTGGAAACAAAGAGCAGTAAATAACGTATTTTCATCTTTTAAAAAATAGGACTGTGTTGTGAGTCCAGTAAATTGCAAGTTCATGGATAGAGTCCAGCAACGCACACTTGACAAACCAGTAGAGAGAGATCTAGGCACCCTTTCTGTAAACACATAGTTGAAGGCTTGGGTTAGGCAGATCTCCAGTAAAGTGTCTGTTCTCTCACACATTGTTCATCTTTTAAATATTTTTGGTTTTACATTATTATTAATAACCAATTGCAGTTTTATTGTAATAAAAATTTGAAAAATACATTTTCTCATCATGCGAGTCTTGCTGTGCCTAGCTGGCTGTAAGGACCGGGGTCCTCTTTCACACGACATTGCTGTGAGGAAGAAGCTTTACAGAGTAAAAGAACTTCAAGCTAGAAGGCAGATCTCTTCCATTGCCCAGACTTTCCCATCCTGATCTCAAAGCTTTAGATGACAAAGACTTCAGTATCTCCCTAGAAAAGGTGTTCTCTCCAGAGCCTTTCATAGTGTACATAAACTATTGTAAGAGTGGTCTCATTAGCAGTTAACATCTGTGACCAGGGTGGTCGCACCTGCCTACTGCAATTCAGTAATCTGCGTATGTACTCAAGGATCGTACCTACTACAGCACCGTGTTAAGAATTTGTTTCCCAAGGGCTTAAGCTTGGTACATAAATCTTCTGGGTTTATGCTTTCCAGAAAACTGTCCTCCAGCCTGCACCGTAACCTGTATTCTTGATTTCTAGGTGGATGACTTGGCTATTAGCAGCCACTCAGTGAACCTAGCTGTTGTATTATCTGGATGCTCTGTAAAACTGAACTTTTTCAATCATTAGTTTTCACTCCACCAATTTTTGTTCAGATGCAGACATTCCTAGCATTATTTTTTTAAGTCATTGATAGAAATAGCAATAGGCCAAGAGCAAACACATCAAATCCTATACTTCTTGTCAACTATAAAGTTTTGAAGACAGCACAAGACAGCACTTTCCTGTATTTTGTTTCTGATACATCACTTGTTCAGTGAGCAAAGTATCACTGTACGGTAGGTCTTTGCTTTGAAGTCCCATTTGATATTTCATCATTTGGCTCAGAAGCATCCCTGTCATTTGGGAACCTGAATCCTCTGTTGAAAAGATCATCATAAATGGATGNCCCATATACTCTCTGTATACTTTCTGTGAGATGGGTCAGATTTTTTTGGCACAGCAGACTGAGGAATTAGAAACAATAATAATCAATGTGTTTGCTCTCTGAATAACAATTTCTTGATTTCTTCCACCAAAAAGAGACAGGACTCTTCCAACCAAAACAAACATTCACATATCTTGGAGCAAAATTCTGTCTCCTTCCTGCAGAGATTAGTGAGTAAGAACAATTTGTTTTCATTCATGCAATCTGCATTCAGTTTCATTTATTTTTGCCTGTTTAGAGAAAAAAGATTTGCAAGTGTTTTGTTGCTGGCCTAACACTTGGTTAAAACATTAGTTGCATTTAATTGGAATTCCCCTGTATATTTCTTTTACAGCTAACAGTGGCTCCGAAGTTCCTACCAAATACCTTGATCAGTGCAGATTTTGCAGCCAATTATCTCACTAAGATATATGGGCTAACATTTGGACAGAAACCAAACTTGAGGTAAGGGATGGGGAAGTAAAACAATACTAGTGTTCTGCCACTGCTTGGAGGCAGTTGGTGAGAGATAAGAAACTATCTGACTAAACCATGTTATTACCTGCTTGTGTTTTTTGGAAAGAAGCTGACTATTTGTTATTCTCAGCATGAAAGATCAAATAATCTCTCAGACAAACACATTCCAAGGGCTTTTACTAGCTGCCAGATGCTTTTGCATATATAAAAAATTAAATTGTCTCCATTTTATTTGTGTATCAGTTATGAGTTGAAAGGAACAGCCTTGGTTTCTCAAAATGGAGATTAACTGTTTAGAAACTCCTAGTTTTATTATAGTCCAGTCAGTAAAAAAAACAGAATCAGGTTGAGAGTACAGTACTCAGTGCAGTTGAGTATAACTCAACTATATTAAAGCTAAGCACTTCAGCACCTTCAGAAGTGGTTCATACTCCCAGATCAGGTTTCAAAGGTCTCTCTGCTCATTTCAGGTGGTGATTTTCTCAGCTGGATCCAGTGCAGCATATTGGTCCATCTCAAATTCAGATGCACGTAGACCACCTGCTATGAGATACAGTCTTTTCCAAAGGCACTTTGAGTAATCTAGTTGGACACTGCAGCATCTAAATCCTGCAAAAACATCTCAAACTCGGTTTTGTAGCAATTTATGCATCCAAGTTTGGAAGCAGTTAATAATAGCTGACCCAGTTGAGCTCCTAGAGCCCAGTTGTGTGATGAACTGAAGAACTCTCAGTTCCCACTGAATTCCTTGAGAGCTGAAGCTACTCTGTACTTACTAGGTCTTTAGTCTCGTAGGCTCTTGGTAGCTGAAAAGGCTGAGTCAGTCACTGATTTCTGGCAATATCTCATCATGAAAGAAGCTAGATTTATACATCTGTTCTTCCTCAATCTGAGTTGCAGAAGCTGCTGTGTTTTGATTTCATATTAAAATTCTTGCACTCTTCTGAAGTGATTTTCACACTCTACTATACCAACACTAATTTTAATCAGAATAGTAACTCATTGATTTCTGAGATTGCTGATATAAAATCCTAACACAGTTGTTTCAGTTGGTTTATTCACCCCCAGCAGAGTTCATGGTCTCAGACTGATTATTTGGAAAGCAAGGTTTTCAGAAAGGCAAATATTTGTGAGATAAAAGTATAGCTGACCATGCAGGGTGAACAATATTTTCAGTGTGGCTGAACTCCCTGGTGTGTGCAGTCACATGATTGTGTTTCCATGCTGACCCTTTCCTTCCTTACAGAAAGATATTGCCAAGTTCTCTGCCACTGGTAGAGAATCCAAGAACAAGTTAAAAAAACATACAGTGACACTGTTTTTTTGCAGTTTTAACCTGTCTCTACAGTTTTAGCTACCTGCTGCATCTTGGGGTACACACAGGAAAGGAAGGGGTAATCAAAGTCAGTAAAATCCTATGATTTCTATTGTTAAGAAGTCATCAAATGAATTCATTTAGAAGTTAAGCAAATGAAAAGCCAGAGTAACTTCATAGGGGACAATTGTTTTATATAGAATTAAAACCTGTGTAAGAAATAATTAATCCATTTAAAAAATGTACTTGGAGAAACTCTTCTGTGAATTTTAAACATTAAAATTAGGAAGAGCAAAGGGAAAATAAGAAACCCTCTTTCTCTCAATTCCTGAGGTTCATTAAAAAACAAAATTCTTCCAGGTTGTGTAAATCTGCTCTGTCTTTCTGTCAGTACCCTTTGCCTTTCTGAGTTCTAGCAGCAGGAGAGAAACTATTTCCTGGAGTATTTCCAGCCTTCATGGAAGCAGAAAGAATGGAAGGGTGAGAGATGGCCCTTACTTAAGAGATCTACAGGTTGATTTTGCAAGCCCAAGAAGCCCAGATTTGATTCCAAATAGAGGTTAAAATCGGGGGCATATCTATTAATAAGATATGAGTTCTAACCCTCGCGAGTGAGGCCACAACACCAACGTTCTTTGTTTCAAAGCACTGCACAATCTGAGACTTGCATTCAGTTTCTTGTTAAGAAGATAAACTTGCTTGTGAAATTTGTATTCACATGCAGGTTTGGATTTTGAATAGACTGAAATTTCAGAGAGTATTTGGACCAACCATTTGGTTTTGCATCTGTATCCCTTTCTAAATTAAAGGGCACATTTAAAAATTAATCTGATTATCTCAAGAAAAGAAGATTGAAACATAGTTTTTAAACAGCTTTATCTTGGTAAACAAAAAATCCCAGATCTCACTATCCGTTTAACTTCATCTTTTTTCTACTTCTGACAGATCCGTGTATCTTCATAACAACAAACTTTCAGATGCTGGGTTGCCTGATAATATGTTCAATGGCTCTGATAATGTGGAGATACTCATCATGTCCAGCAATTTCTTGAAGTATGTTCCAAAGAATCTCCCTCCAGCACTATATAAATTACACTTAAAGGTAATGACAACAAGGTTTCATATTTCTTTATGACTGTGACAAAATACTGTGTTTGTGTGGGATTCAAACCACATGGCCAAACCATTTCAGTGCACTTGGAAACATTCCCAGGCCCTTTGTATGTCTCGTCTGCTATATTCTCAACAGTAGCTGTCTCCCATGTCCTTACTGTTTTGTTCATAAGCAACAGTGTGTTTTTGCAAAACACCAAAATGTTCACAGGGGATGAAAATGCTTTTCTGTGTTTTCAGGGGAATGTAGTGCAAATGCCTGTGTGGAAGCATTGTTGATCTATTCCCTGCATATAACGGTATTAATACATATCAGTACAAGAAGGTAGATCGTTCTCCATGGCCATCCAGTGACTGGCCTCCTGGTTAAGTTTGCCACTGATGATGCTGTTTTTCCTCACAGCTGCTTATGCACTATGTACTGGCTTTGCTGACTAACTTATTTCACATAGACTACTGTTTACTAGCATCAGTGGTTTTTGTTTGCTACTGAACTGGCAATTCAGACAACACGGAGCAAGTTTGGATCGGTGATTCTTTACTGCTACAACTTCTCCAGCAGTAGTGCAATAGCAGAAGTTGTGATATTAACTAGTCTCCAGCATTTTTAATTCTGTGTCATCTGATTTCGATAAAAACACTTCATCATGTCTGTGCTAAAGATCTCAGCCTTGTTAACAATGGGAGAGCTGCAGCGGTGGGGGAATCCTGGTTCTGCTTGTTCCTAGTGTTGACAGCTCTTTGGACGTGCGTAAACTGGAGTCTGTTATCAGCCCCTGGACTTAGGCAGTTCTGTGTTGCCTCCCAGCTTTCTTTTCCCTTGAAGGTTTCACCGCTAATTCCCATTAAAGTCTTCTAGAAAACAGGCTTCCCCAGCTTGAAGAAAAGTAAAGGCAAACAGTCTGATCCTTTAAATTGCTGGAATTTCTCTGCAAAATGTGAAGTAGCTATTCCCCTGTGTTTTATTGCCATTTATGCGTAATCATTATCCCCCAAAGGGGTCTCAGGCTTCCAGGACTACACTTTGAACTCGTATCCTTCCCTGCTGTCACCAGTTGTGTTAAGGGCAAAGAGACAAATGAGCATTTTGTCTTCAAATGCACTGCCTGTCAGTAATAACATTTACCTTGATATTTTGGGAAAAAAACAGGACAATGAGAAATGAGAGACACCCAATAGTGGACCAAAAGTGTCCAAAAGGTGTACTTTAGATGTGACAGATCTTTTTTTAACTTTCAGTATTCATTGAGACACTCAGACAAACCTCTTTGGGGTGGTATCTACTTTATATTAGTTGGCACATAACTCTAGTCCAGCCTGTCCATTACGTTGTTGTGTATATGTGGATTGTGGGAAGTTTAACAAATTCAGTGCCAGTGTTTCATATATCTTTTTATAATTCCTAGTGTTTTATATATTTTATATATAAATATAATTCCTACAGTTCCTGTATGGAATTTCTAAGTGGAATTTAGTTTTATATTTTGTTTATGTCTGCCTGCTGGCTACTCCAAAGCCGTACTAAGGCAGTAGGAGTAATTATTTTGGAATCTGCATTACAGGAACTGTACCATTTGGAATGCCATTAATGCTGGAAGGATGGCTGGTTCCCAGTTTCCAACCTAATTCTTCTTTATGGTGAAATCTGTCTTAGAAAATCGAGAAATTTTGAGTGCACTCCAGAGGTAGTTGCTTAGATTACATTATACATTTGCACATAGGTGGAAGGAGTAAGAATACAAAATAAAACTGTCTGGTGTGGAGGCAAATTCTAACTCCTTAGCCCAAAGATTCCATGGGGAATCAATAAAAATATGTTGTAATATTTCAGTCTAGTCTATTTTTCTTAAGCAGAATTATAATGCCCCTGAAATATCTTATGTCTAGCCCTTTGAAGTTTAATTGCCTGGTGTTAGTTGAGCAGAACCTGAATGTCCTGTGTTGTTTCATGCCAAATAATGTGCTTTGTGCTTCTGGTCACTCTAGAACAACAAGCTGGAGAAGATTCCTAAAGGAGCCTTCAGTGAACTTACAGGTCTGCGGGAGCTGTATTTACAGAATAACTACTTGACTAATGAAGGAATGGATAACGAAACCTTCTGGTGAGACTGGGATCTGCAGCTTGCACCTCTATTTGTGTCTGTCTAACTGCTCGTACAGTAGTATATCTACTAAAAAAGTACATCTTAAAAAGTACGTTTATTAAAAGCTGCATGACATTATGCATTTCTCTGCTAAGTCTATATGAAAAGACTTAGATTTAGATGCTGCCATTCAAAAGCAAAGTTCTGGGTGAGTGATTTGAATTTACATGTAGAGTACTTTTGTACAAAAGACACAACACTGAACATCAGACTGCACCACTCCCTGATTGCCACAGACTCAATCACACCAGGTACTAAGTGCCATCTTGGGAAAGGCCACTTAGAACAATGTTAAAACCTGGTCTCTGTTCTTCCAAACCAGTCAAAAGTGACGTTACTTGGGACTTTCCAGTTTCAAGGGCAGTTCACTGGAAGTTAGGGCCAGACCTTCATCTTCACTAAAGCCGCTTCTATGTTTCTGTGAAGGTGACTTCACAGCCACAGCCACATAGTTGTGAATTCATCTGGCACAGATGTACCCCAGTGCAGATGGATTGCAGGGGTAGGAGGGGATGCAATGGTGCTGCTCAATAGCCAGATGGCTGCAAAAGCTTTACTACAAACTGGTGCCACAGAAATAGACTTTGGTTGTCCTAAATTTAGTCTGGGACTTAGCACTTCAAAAAGTTAACATTTGTGTCTCTGCTTGCACTGAGTGCTGCCCTTGTTCTACCTGAAAATCCAGATCACATAATCTGTCCTGCCCATAACTTAATTCTGTAAAATTTTCTGATCTCCAGACATGAAAATGTATGAAACTGTGCTTTCCTTTTCTGCATCCCACTCCCAGAAACCTCCCTTAGTAATTTACCGTAGCTGTATTGTGTCCACCTGCCGATCATGTTAGATAATATCATTTCTGTTAAGAATTTGATGAATAGAGTACAGTGGCTATAGCTAAGGCACCAGTCACAGTTGGCAGAGGGGCTGGATATTGCTCTTGCTGTTGTGATACTGTCTGTAGAGCACAGCATAGTGCTATTGGGATGTACCCAAGCTGGGAAAGCACTACAACTTGCAGCAATGAAGTGCTTTACCCAGAGAGTATATTTGCTCATTCAGAGCATGCTTGAATGGCTGTGAATACAAATATAGTAACCAGTAAGTAACGTCTGTAATGCATTAGTTGTGCATTTCCTGAAAACTTTCTAGTCATCTACAGTGGGTTTTGTAGTGCCATGCAGATTCTCATTTGAACAGAGAAACTGACTTGAAATACAAAGGAATAGAGGGCTCCTCAGTCCTGGCATATAATACCATTGATCCACATCCAGTTGGTCTAAGTGGCTGGTCTGAGGATTTATTTTAGCTTCAACTGAGTCCGTGGAATCCAGATTCAGTAGCTTACACAAAGCAGCTCTAGCCCTGACTCACTTCCATAATGCTGGAGGGTCAGGAGAAGTTCACTACCTTAGCCTAGGACACTGAAGTAGCATTTCTGCTTTTCATAAGAGTTAATACTTCATCATCTAAAAAGCAGTTCTGCTTCTCAGTTTCAATATACGCTTTCAGAGAGACAGAAATTGCTCATGCTCAGGCTATGGTTCTGTGAAACTGAGCACTAAATTCTGTGTTCTGGTGGTGCTCCCATGGCATCTTTCTCGTGGTATTTATTCAGTGAATTGCTACCTGTGGTGTCAAATGAGAGAACAGTAGACTGCAAGACTGATCTCAGGTCTCAGCGCGGTGGCAGTTTGGATGTCTGTGGACTCTGGCAGGTTGTCTTGCTACTGTGGCTGGGGAGCAATGGCAGCACCTAGTCCAAATCCCTAATAGCAGTATGGAAGCCCCTTGTTTTGCTGTCCACATCGATCATATGATGGGACAAAAAAGGGCAGTAACAGGAGCTGTGCTGAAAAGACTCTGAAGACTCTAAAGCAAAGATTCTAAAATCACAGGGGGAGTTGGTTATCGTTTCACCTTGCAGAATCTAAATGGAGAGTGTTTTCTTTCCTGCTTTCCCAAGGAAATTGTCAAGTCTTGAATATCTGGATTTGTCCAGCAATAACCTCTCACAAATCCCAAGTGGTTTACCTCGAAACATCGTCCTCCTCCACCTGGAGAAGAATGCAATTAAGGTGATTGGCAGAGATGTCTTGACCCAAATTAAGAACCTGGAGTACCTTCTGCTCCACAATAACAAACTAAAAGCCCGAGGTATTCACCCATTAGCTTTTCAGGGCTTAAAGAAGCTGCACACTGTCCACCTGTACAATAACATGCTGGAAAGGATTCCCAGTGGGCTGCCCCGGCGAGTGAAAACACTTATGATTCTTCATAACCAGATCTCTGAGATTAACAGGAATGACTTTGCTACCACTTACTTCCTTGAAGAGCTGAACCTGAGCTACAATAAGCTCAAAAGTCCCCAGATCCATCGGGAGGCCTTCCGTAAACTGAGGCAACTAAAGTCCTTGGATCTTTCTGGAAACAATCTCGACACGGTGCCCTTTGGCTTTCCGAAGAACTTGCAGATTCTGAAGCTGAAGGAAAATGAGATAAGCATCATCCCAAAAGGGACTTTGTCCGGGATGACAAAGCTGCGGGAACTGTATTTGAGCAACAATAAACTGAAAGTGAATTCCATTTATTCAAGAGCGTGGAGAGAACTCAGCAGTCTCCAGGTAGAAACATCACCTGCTCTAATTGTTTTAGTAATGCTTGTGTCCTCGTGTGTCTGCCTGAGCCAGTTTGTGTAGCATCAATGTTAGATGTGCTTGGCCCTCATGTTTTGGACTTGCATTGTAAGTGCTACATCTTCTGTTTCTAGAGTAGAAATGATGTGCTGTGGTGCCAGAGGTGGGTACCTCCCACTGCTAAGGAGGGTGGTGGTCCACCATGTACTGCTAATTCCGGGAAATGTAAAGACATCTTTTTTCTGAACCCTAACTGCGTACTATATTTTCAGATAAACATTAGTGATTGTTGTCATTAAAACTGAAATTATGCCTTTCAAATAGCTTCTCTCCCAAAAGATTTAAAATCAGCTCTGAAGAGAGACAGCAGGAGGAAGGAATGCATAAACAAAACCACTCTTAATTCCCAAAGCCCCCACATCAGCTTATAGTCAGACGGGCCAAGCTGTAGGATTTAGCAGCTCAGCTGGCTAAGGCACCTGGAAGCAGCTAGGAGGTCTGGATTCAATCAGCAGTCTTCTCATTTGCTTAATTGTTGGAGAAAGTTAAACAAAAACCATAAGGCAGGCAGGAACAATCACATTTGTGTTGTGCAAAATGACCTTTCAAAATTGTTACACTGGCTGAAGGATTTGTCTGCATTTCCTTTTAGGCAACAGTCAGTTTCCTGCAGTAGAAGGTATTACCTATGTCATATGGCAGCCATCTATGGTGCATATGGTACGGGCGATGTTTGTACGTCTCAGAGCAGATCAGGGATAAGGGACGTGGAGCACATGTCACACTGGCCCCTGGTGTGTTTTCAGACAATCCAGACACTAATATATGTGAACATTTTTTTTTCTTCTGTTTCTGGGAATAAACAATAGCTTGGTTTTCAGTTAATGTAAATGAGCAATGCAGCAACAGTATATGTAAAGCCATTGGTTTGCATCAGCTGCAGATTGGTTCCATGGTATTATTAAGTATTGCGCTTGTTTGATACCTCAGTGATACGTATGTGTGTGTGTGCGCACATGTGCGTGCATGCAAATATCTCTAAGATGAAAAGCAGTCTGGAAGGAAGATGCTGCTGGGAATTAGAGATGCTGGAATTGTTTCACTGCAGTAGCTTAATGAAATGTAGGCACTGTCACCTCGGTTGTTTGTTTTTCAAACAAAAATTGGTCATAAGATCCGTTAGGCAGCTTTAGTTGTTGGTTGGAATGACAAGCTTTCCTTCTTGAAAGGCCTGATTCATGGCTACTTCACGTTACTTTTATTCTACTCTTACTCCCTTGTGGTCAATGTCAAGCCAGAGTAACGCATTGCTGAATCAAACGTTGGCCCTTCAGTTGTACCTACCTCACAGTAAACCCTGTTCGTATTAAACAAGGTTAAGATAATAACACATACTTCAAATTCTCTTAAACTAACAATTCATTTTTGGTTGTTCTTTTTTTTTTCTGCAAGTGTTACTACTTGTTAGTTATTTCCATGATAGTATATCTGAATCTTTTTTGTCATTAAGGGCTTAACTGTGCAATTGGTTTATGACTGGGTGCACTGGAGTGGATTTGACAAATAACCATCACATAAGATCCTGATCGTGCATGTACTTAGCATACGCTTCAGTCCACACTGTTTCCATGGAAATCACTGAAGACTATCTGCAATTGCAAAGCAAGACGTTTATATAACTGTTTTCCAGGCTGGGATTATGTGGAGAATAAAAACACTGAAAACATGACCATCATTTGCAGAAGTGTAGCTCTGAATAATGTGTAACTAGTATGTCAGCGTGGTGCTATGAAAATGCTACAGTGCAGGATAACAAAACACTTATTTTGATCCATTTCCATGCTTAAAATTCATCTGAGAAATGATCATGCCCTTTGGTCCTGATATCTTAATACCTTGGTCCATGTTAGGGTATTTCCATGTGTTTTTATGTGTAACTCTAAATAACGTAACCTTAGCTAGTGAAGTGTTTGTAGTAGCAGCTTCCAAGGAATTCCCATGCGTATCTAAAACCCAGTCTGCTTTTGATTCACTTTAAGCAGTCATGGGCTAAATGCTGGGACTCCTAAACAAAATGGCATGATGTCTCATGTGACATCATGATGGTAAATGGCAGTGTAAGAGAGCAGAATTGTCATGGCCACACTTACCTTGATGCAAACTGGAGGTAGATTCAATTAGTTTATGCTACACTAAATATCACTTCAGTTTTCCACCATGAACTCAAACTGAGCCTTTCTGCATGGCTGACAATTTACAGTTTCCACTGTACACACAATGTTTGTCATTTTCCTGAGCTCACCAGAAATGAGAGGTTCTGAAGCAGACTCACTAAAGTACCATATGAAGAATAGAGCCTGTTTCCAGATGATTTTCAAATACAACAAATCCTGGATAAGCTTTGCATAAACATCTCAGTTCTACACTGTTACTATACTTAGTTTTTTATAAGTGCATACATATATATATGTATTTTTATAGACTTATGTGTGTGTATATATATAAAACACAATGGATAAACTTTCAAAGGGAGGGAGGGGGGTGTACACAGCCATCCTTTGGAAGCTTATTTATTGTCAAATGTCTTTTTTTGGACTGCTGCTGATATTTAAATACAATTATTGTCTTATCCTTGCAGTCACTAGACATGGCTGGCAACCAGCTGACTTCTATCCCGTCAGGCCTGCCAGAATCTCTGGAATATCTGTATCTTCAGAACAACAAGATCACAACGGTTTCAGAGAATGCTTTTGAATCCACACCCAAAATAAAGGGGATTTACCTCAGGTAATGTCAAGTTTCCACTTCAACACACAAGATTTCTTCTTTACCCACTCTATAGTTGCTTACTTTTTAGAAAGTATTTAAATTTCTAACTTCCTAAATAAGCAACTTTGTTTTATAGTAATGTATGATGAAACTATGTCCACCTGCTTGGAAAAGACATGGATACACATAATAAGCTCTTTCTATTTGGAGAGTTTGTCCTTTCTGTCTTATTAGAAGGGCTTAGGCATGTTAGAAATTCTGGGAAATTAGTGTTTAACATTATGTCATATTCCAATATTCAGCTGTGAACTAAAAGTTTACAGTCCACTTGTAGGACTACAGCTTTGCCTGTGTCTGTTAGCCCTGGATTTTGACAAAATCCCGCTTTAGTGATGTGTGTATGACTAATTTTGAAGTTGTGCACATTCCCTTGATAGTTTTGTCAGAAACAGATGACAAGTTACAACTGTGACAATTATGTAACTGAGTGTAGAAAGCTTTTCTGTTGGGTTTTTTTTCCTACTCTGTCAGTTGGATGAGGACCTTGTTTTTATAGGTGACAGATACTGACCTTTTTTACATATAACGTAAAGTCAAAGTAGTGTAATTGATTTAAGCAGAGATTTATACCACAAGAAGTGACGCCAGATTCTGGCCCAGTAATATATTCAATTTTAATCTTATGGAACATTGCTGAAAATATTTCTTAGAAGTGGTTTATGAAACCCTACAGAATATGTGATTAAGCTGATTCCATGGCTGTGTTCAAAAAGCCTAGGCTGCCTGCTGCACAAGACTAAATACGGTGTTATTTTGTCTGTATGCAACTAAGCTGTTCCATAGTTCTGAATCATACCTTTTTGGATGAACGATTCTACACCAAGCAAATAAAATTGCAGTCTGGTGTAAATTAGAGCAGTCTGTCTATTCAGCTACTCACAGTTACGAGATTTTAGTGAATGCTTGGATGCAAACCAGAAACCACATACCACATTCTATATTTCTATATAAAGAGAAAGAAGGAATTTGCAAAACTGTTTTGCTAACATATTTAGGAGGCAACTCCACCCAAGCTAAGTTGTATTTCTTAATGGGAGGCTATTAATCACTGCGATGCTGTGAAACAATATACATCTGGAATATTAGACAGAATAGGATTTTAAGCATGTTCGAGAGTAACACACCAAGCAGTATATGTGAGAGATTCTTAAATTGCAGATTAGTTTATTTACATTCTTGGAAACCCAAACAACAGATGAAAAATTATTGCAAGTTGCTTTGTTTCTAAAGGGATACCTTGTACCAGTATTTTGAGTTTTGTGGGAGAAGAATTAAACTATCAAGGGATGACAGAATCTCATGAAAAAGCAAGTTACACTTTGAAATGTGGGCTATGGAGCAGATGCCTTTCCTCTCTGGGAAGGGGAAAGCAGAATAGCAAGAGAAAGAATTTGTGGGGGAGGAATTCCAATATTATGATTTTTCCTTGCAGAATACAGTTATAGAAGGGGGAAGAGGGGCTGGGGTGGAGGAAAGTAGGAGTTTTTTGAAAGCTTGCTCAGTGAACTCGAAATCAGTGGGAAATACTTAATGCTTCCCAGTATTTTCCTGCAGGGTCCTTTGTGATGATACAGAGTGCTGTGACCAAACTTTGTGAAGTCACTGCATTTGCCTGCTTGCTCATCAGTACCTGCTTTCCCTTCCATTTTCCGTCCAGAGGAGTCAGTACTCCTAGAGTGCTGTTGTGGGTCAGTATAAAGTTAGAGTAGGTTGGGTCAGTGTAAGTTAGAGTAACTCTACAGAATGCTTTCCTCCTCGTCTCCTCATTTCTGTGTTCGATATAAAAATGGGTTTATTTTAACAGAAAGGCTTTTTTCTTTGTTTAAAGGTTTAATAAGATTGCAGTTGGAGCATTGAAGGAAAGTACCTTCCAAAACCTAAAGCACTTACAGGTACTGGATATTGAAGGGAACCTTGAATTCAGCAACAGTTCAAAGAATAAGGATGACTCAGAAGAGGAAATGGAAGATGAGGAAGAGGAAGAAGAAGAAGAACTGAGATAAAACGTGAACTCACAGAATCACATCATGTGGGAGGTAACAACTTAGTTTAGTTAAATCAAAGACCCAGTTCTCAGACTCTTGTGTAAATAATTCCATTGTACAAGTATGACTGGAACATAACAAGTGGGTGACTGAGCCCTAGACTCAAAGACTTTCACTAAAACATGATTGCGAATTGCAGAATCAAAAAGGGTCGAAAACACATTAATTTGTAAAATGAAACAGTCAGTATATAGCTGTGTTTTATCGGAGGCAGCGGAGTGTTCACGGTAGCTTCTGCTTACAGACACGGCAGATACAGTAGGTAAATATAATGGTCATTATTTACTAGTTCTGATAGCAAAAAAATGAAAAGGTATTTCATGATATTTTTAAGCAGCTAGTTCAAAAGGAAAACAAAGAACAAACTGATGAGCTTACTGATGCAGAAGACCATGTAAGCTAAAAATGGCTTAAAAAAAATTAGACAAATTAAAGGAAGATAGACCTGTCAGTGTCTGTTAAACATAGCATTAAGAATATGACCTCTATCTCAAGCAGTCCTTCAATCACTGACCACTCGCAATGGGAAGATAATACTATGCATATTTCTTACAGAAAGAATATCTAGTTCAGGTCACATTTTGAGACAATATTGTAGGACTGGATTGATGCCTGATCCAGGATAGCCAGTTCTCACAACAGCCTGTGCTTTCGCTACTGATAAGTCTTGGTTGAGGGTTCATTGCTGACTTCACCTACATTCACTGAAAAGCCTCTGGCCAGTTACAAGTTGTGATTGCTGCTGACTTTGACTCCAGACTGGTAATCTTGAAATTAAGATCTCAGTATTCCATAAACAATCTGGCCAGCCACTCAATCTCTCTAGTTGAACCTCTTTTCTTTTCAGCTGCAAAAGAACAGATGAAGGGAGAATGATGTTTGAAGAATATGTGTTTTTCCATAAGAATAGGGGTCTGCTTTATGCATCTCTTAAACATTTTATGCTTAAAGATGATGATGTTCAAGACACTACTGTCTACTTTTGGAGACCTAAACTCTAAGACTTGGAAAAAAAAAGTTTAATTTTGTCCCTAATCAACATATTGTCATGTAGAATGACACAAGGAAGTACTAGGAATAGTGCTAATACATTGAAAAGATGATGGGGCTTGAAAAGGGCAGAAGCTACATGGAAAGTCAAACATTAGACCTCCTGGCTGGGCTATATGAAAACTTTGTGAAAGAAGAAATAATTTATATCTACAGACTTAGCGTACATATAACTTCTGAATTGATGCATCTCTGTTTTGGTTTGGGGCATGTGCGACATGTCAGCAGGTACTAAGTTCCGCATATTCTGAATTCTGTGTTCCATTATGTAACTGATTTTGTTTTTCTGATGTTTTGCAGGAAAGCATATGGAAAATTACATATATGTCTATGTGTATATATCTATATAGATATACAGAGAACACTTAGCAAAACGTGCAATGAATTACGCAGAAACTGTCATGGCACTGGGCCAGGCGCATGGAAGACAGTGTGTTACAGTGCCTTATTCAGGGAGAGACCCTGAATGCCTTTCCAAAGCTTCCAAATCATCTTATACAAGACCCAGGATCATAAGGGATTGCTCTGGAACTCACAAAAGCTGGCTTTTGTTTCTTCTGTTTCTCTTCCTTCACTGTTTCCATCTGTAATAACAGTATGGGACTGTTTTGAACACATGCCTTCAAATACTGTTTTTGTCACTGCATTTTAAGCGAACCATGTATATGCTTCTTTTCTTTTCCTCCACCCCAAAGAAGCTGTTGTTGATCAGGTGAGATGGGTATTTGCAGTAGTTTCATGTGTGGAGCAGTATATGAGGCATTTTGGTCATCAAGCAGCAGTAATAGTTCTGGATGCAACTATTCCTCTGTTATAACAATGTGTATATTTGGATGAGAAAAACAAAGTAAGGCTGGATCCCATAGTATTTTATCTCTACTGCCAAAGCCTGCAGTATGTGCCTGTTTTAGAAAGGTTTTAAGATAAAACAATTGTTCTTGTGTATATATATAAAAAATCTGTATGTCTGCATTCCAGAGCTTTGGTAAAGTCTCTGTCTCGCTGTTATTTGCCCATGTGGCAGTTTTGTGAATGTCTCCAAAGGTATGTCCAGAAGATTGTGTAACAGTATGCAGTTTAATATATGTGGTAGAATTTTTCACATGCTGTACATCATTCACATTAAGAGCCAGAAGTGACACTAATGTAGCAACTGAGAGATAAGTGGGTGTGGGGTGTCTTAGGAGAAAACTGTTAAGCAGCAAGAGAAATTTCTTTGTTTAGTTCAAGTCTGGAGACAGTGCCTGCTGTTCGACTTACTTAAAGCCTCTCCTGTTTTATGGTGTTGA
This sequence comes from Ibidorhyncha struthersii, assembly GCA_013398815.1. Classification (NCBI taxonomy): domain Eukaryota; kingdom Metazoa; phylum Chordata; class Aves; order Charadriiformes; family Charadriidae; genus Ibidorhyncha; species Ibidorhyncha struthersii. The sequence goes on along the minus strand of VZSZ01001558.1, from coordinate 812,241 downwards.
GTATTCTCAGCTCCTGTTAGAATCATGGAAAATACGGAAACCAAGAAAAAGAAAACCTACAGAGGTACCTGGATGACAAGTTGCTTATTTGATTATAATGTCCTTCATCTGAGGTAGCTAATCTGCTTGAGGAGATGGTCTTTTCTTTTGAGGATTTCTGATTGAACACGTGTTGTTTTGCATACTGCATTCCAGGATTTACTTGGAAACACAGTTGGCTTAATTTTTCACCAGCTGTTTTTCCTGCTGGGGAAGATGTAGTTCCACACTCTCCCTTTGGGTTCCCATAGCACATGACAGTAATTTCAAGCTGGTATTTCCTACCTTAGACAATTCAACATGATCATGAATCATAGAAGGAAAGATTGCTTCCTGGAGAAAGTAAAATCTTGGCCCTAAAAAACTGCAAAACCCCACATATTTGAAGATCAGCTATACAGCTGAGCAGTAAAAGAGCCATCCAACTGACTTTTGGGATAGATTTCTATGTAAAATGTTTTCAGAACATAGTTCAAACCAACTGGCTATCTCCAGCAAACTCCAATGGAAGTTTTGTTAGTCTTTGGTGAAACAGACCAATTTATTATAGTCCCAAGCAAGCTAAGATATGCAGATTTATATAGTTTTACAGAGAACTGTTGAATTATCTTTAAACTTTGGTCCCTTACACTGTGATTCTGTGTGAAGTCAGGTGCCCCAGACTCCCTTCGAATCCCTTTAGTCTGAGAATGCAGGGGTGAAGGTACATTTTAGCACCTTGTAGAATCAGGCCCAGAAATTCAGGATGATACATACACTGTTAAACTTCTTAAATCAAGTGTCAGCCTTTGTCAAAGGAGACCCACCTACTGTCAACAGGCAATATCCCATAGACCAGGAGAGTTAGGAAACCTTTTACCAAGTTTATTAAAAAATAATTGCACACTGAATCTGCCCTTTAAAGGGGACAATGTTTCCCAGAAAAAAAAAAAAAAGAGACGCCCCTTCCCCCCAAGAAAAGCCTCACCCCCCCCTTTACCCTCAAGAGGAACGTCTTTTGATTGTCATGTAAGAGATTGATGAGGCAGAATCACGGGCTTGATTCTTTGCTTATCTGTTATCATCAGCATCTATGACATTGGATATAAAACTGTCAAACCAAAATGGTAGTTTGTTTCTTTTTTTCAAAGGAATAAGCGGCTCCATGAGAGATGATGAGAAAGAGTCAGAAGTCCACGGGACTAAGCCCACATATTTTTCCTGGCTGCGGGCGGTACCGGTAATCCCAAGGTCCAACCCAGACCCTTTGTTATTCCCTGTAATGAAAATGAGGAGAGTTGGGAAGTTGGCCTCTCCTTAGGGGACAAAGTGTGGTGAGAAGGAGACAACATGTATGTTGTTTTCATGTAACTTTCTTCATGTGAATTGCTTGGATTTGGGAAAGAGACAGAAAGTTTTTAAGGCTCATATAGATGCATGGATAATGAAAACTTGAAGTTTAAAACATTCAGTTGGCAACTTTATTCCTAAGTATGCATTCGCACATTCTTGGTATTCATGTGTGGTCTATATACAAACTGAGGTCTGAGTTTGCTGTTTCTCTTTTAAAGGCCATGTTTCCTCATTACAGAGGATACTGCACAAAATGTGGGGGGAATGGGATTTTTCTGAGATTGAATATGGTTTTTCCCAGCAACAGGAGTACAAATGCAGCACATGAGCTATAAAGAACTCAACGGGTGCCAAAAATAGCCCCTGGATAGTGAGCTTTTATTTCAGGCAGTGGGGATGTAGCCCAGCTGTGTCCATGATGTGGATGGGCCGTTCTGCAGCTGTTCTCCCCCTCATCCCTGTTCCTTTGGGCTCCTCGCCCCCATGGCCGTCCCCTCCCGAGGACTGGGGCACCCACTGCCCGCTCCCTCCCTGCACGCCCTCTCCTCACTCCTGCCCCACACTGCTCCCCTCTGGGTAACCCCAGAGGCTTGTTCTCTGGGGGCTTCCAGGAAAAAAAGGCCAAAGATAGTTGTGTCTTCCTCAGAGGTTTTATCTCCCCACAAAGGGGTTATGGCCCCTCTTCCCTCCCTGGGTGCTGGGAGGGGCCGTGGGGCCCATGCTGAGGAGCCGGGGCTCTGACTGGATCTGGGGAGCCTGTTTTCCTCTGCTCCCCGCGTTCACAGAAGTGGAGGGCTCCTCCTGCCCCAAAAATGTCTCACCAAGGAGCTGGCGCCATCCTGCCTGCTGTGAGGAGAGAAGAAGAGGCCCTGGCCATGGTGGCTCCTCTGTGAGGAGGGAGGTGGCGTGAGGTGATGGCCTTCCCTCCTCCAAGATGGTGCCCTGTGAGCCCCTCTGCGAGGGACAGCAGGGCCTCGTGGGTGACTGGATGTCCCCAGCCTTGGCTGGCAGGAGGGGTGAGTTGTGGGAGACCAGCGGCCATGCCACCAGGGAGGGAAACAGGGTGAGGGGCTGGGGGGACTGGGGGGAGAAGCCCCTTTGTGGTGTGGTGAGGGGGCTCCTGCTCTGCCTCAAGGGCCTCGCCACACCATGCTGTGGTGTTTGGGGTTTAGGTGTTATGCTTAATCAAAAAGAAGTGCTTCACACAGTAAGTAGATATTCTTCTGAAGAAAAATGAGTTAAGAAAGAAAAAAAAAAAACTCCAAAGGAAAACTTTTGACTAAATTTGAACAGGGCATTTGACCAAATGTGGTGGGTAGGAGGAAGGCTGGAAAGGGCTCCCCTGGGGGAGTGACAGCAGCTCCTGAGGAACCACCAACTGCAGACCTCTGGCAGTGGTGCAGCATCTCTGTGGGGCTGCATCCTTCTGAGAATTCCCAGCTACCCTCCTTGCAGCTGGCTCTGGGTCAGGCAGCCATGCCGGGGTGAAGATCTGCTGTATCTTCTGAGCTTTGGGGACTTGGAGATTATTATCATTAGCTCCTGCCCATAAATACTACAGGCTTGTCCCTTAAAAGGGCTGTTGGGGAAAGAATCCTCCAACTTCTGCAGATGCGGAAGAGTTGGGCTGGCAGGCTTGCTCCTAAGGCATCTGTGGTACAAACCCCCTCCTCCTCTTCTACTGCTTTGCAAGAGGGATAGAGAGGATTTTTCCTGAAAAATCTGAGGATCTGAAGCACCAGAAGTTAGGTACATGCAGGAGTGAGGCTACAGACCTCTATTAACAAGGTAGATGAGAACTGGAAGTAGCCTCCTCGCTGGGACCCAACTGCTATTTCTTCTGCTCTTTGGTGGTCCCTGCAGAGCAGGGAGGCAGGAGGGATCTGATTGAAACTTCACAGTTTTTCTCCCTTAACAGTGATTCCTGATGGTCAGTGATTTTAGTTTATTGTGCTGTTTGTCACCGTGTTGACTGAGCCCACTAATGTTTTTACAGATTTTGCTTACAAAAAAGTAATAAGAATAAAGACCTATTTTACAAATAATATGTTTGATGGGAAGCAGACTCTTGGAAAGCCTCTATGATCTAGTCCAATATCCTATTAATTGATTTCACTCTATACTGTAATATTGATGAGTCTTTCTCCCTGGGTTTGGGAATAGTTGTCCTAAAAAATTAAACATATATAGAGTTTTATATAATATGAAGTTAGCCTTGTCTTTTCAAGATATTTCCTTGTCTAATGGGATTAATTTATGGAGATCATTGTAATATCTTTATTATGTTGCTAATATAAGAACAGTGAGTAAATTCCCTAAAGAGCTCTATTTCCTTTAGTGAGGAAAATATTGGTGTGCCCTTTAGCTCTGATTCATACTGCTATTGTAAAGTCAGCCAGCTGTGAGATATATGTGGAGGCAGGGGATGATGCATGTGTTCTAATAATCCAGTATACAAAGCGTTTCCATAAAAATTCTTCAGTAGTATCCAAGGACATTAAACAGTCCATCAATAAAGTCCTTCTTTAAGTGGTTTTGAATCAGGCAAAGGCTGTTTTAATGCACAGTTGTACAGGCTATCTCAAGTTTTCCCCATGGTAGTTCCAGAATCTGTTTTTAGCATATGATTATGATGCTGTTGAGAATGTTGCTTCCGATAAAAATTCAGACTGATTTGCAGTATTCTCAGCTCCGGTTGCAGACAAGAAATGAACGAGTCTCATGCCTTTATTACTTAGGATATAATTGTGTGTTTGTTGAAAGTCACCAAAGAAATTAGATTTAAAAAATCTTAGGATATTTCTTTTATATAGGATTAAAATTAACTTTGATTACTTATACAGCACCTAGAACTCTCCCCTTCTTTGTGGTGGACCTCTGTTTCGGGTCTGTTTAATTCAAGTGCAGTGGAATAAAACCCAAAGCAGTTTACTGATGTGCTGAAGACAGTGGAGTTGCTGCACCATGAGGCATACTCATCATCCACAGCTTAAAAGATCTGGCACTTGAAGACACGCTTTGGTTGTTCCTACTCTCTCTGTAAAGCAGGTAGGAGGAACCAAAGTGAATCTTCCGATGCCAAATCAAGCAGGAACAGCCAAAGTGAGTCTTCCAGGTTGTTCTCACCTGCTTTACAGAGGGGGGACGAAGCAAACTTCTTGGATGCAGATAATATTTAATACCTTTTGTGAAATTTACTCTGGAGAGCTGCAGATTACTTACACAAAAAGTATGGTATGGAGCTGTACGTTAGTCCAGTTACGTTAGAAAGTAACAACTGAGAATGAGCAGTCACAGTGGAAATTCTCTCCATTGGATAGTTTTGGGACTTCCTTTCTGAACTTTCTGCTAGAGCTAGTTCCAACTACAGTGCTGGACTGATACCCTCCTGTCCATCCTGATTCCTCCCTCCCCAGATACTTGGTTAGGAAGGATTTCATGTCAGAGAAATGCTTTCTTCTATTAAAAACCCCAGAAGATTGGATTTATTCTAAAGCAAAAATCATACATTTACTGATTAAACGATCAATAAAACATGGACTACCCAAATCTCTGTACTTTGAATTTGTTTTTAAGGAAACTCATGAAATATAAAAGAACTATTTAAAGTATTTAAATGGAAAAGAAGATGGAAGATTAGGGTTGAAAATACTCAGTTTGACTTAATTCTGTATAATTTCCATATGTTTTTAATAGCCTAGTGGTAAAACCCAATAAAACCACTAGAGGCAATGAAATCATAATGAAACATCTCAAGGTCAGTCTTGTTTTTCTTTTGGTTTTGCCATCTAACCCATACAGTATTTGTAGCAGATGTAATGTGAGATATCTGTGAACATAAAACACTTCTTGGTTTGCTTCCCCTACTTTTTCCATCTTATTAAAATGCCCTTCTTGCGGGGGGAGGGAGGGGGAAGCTAAAAAAGGCTAGAGTTATTATATCCTTATTAGGAAAGTTCAAAAGCAACAATTAACTACAGTAAGTTTCACGTGGTGGGTCAAATCCTGGCTTTGAGCTAGCTTTGTGTGCAGACACATACAAGCGTACACTTAATTCCTAAATGAAATGCAGATACCTCTTTGTGATGAAAGATGACTGCTTTCAAAGCAACAGATGCAGAACTCTGTACCTTACAGAAGAAAAACTATGACAGAACCTTCCAACCTCAACAATTCTATGAAAATAAACCTGAAAAGCAGAACTGTCGCCTACCCTCAGCACACCTGTAATTCCCAGTGGCATGAGAAGTCTAGGGTTTTGTAATGACTCAGTTGAAAACACTTCAGCAACAATATTTGCGTGTTCTTTTGCTGGACTGAATGCTCTGTGCTAGTTTGGAAGGAAGGACCGCATGCCCTACCACCAAAAGTCTTTGTGGGGGTACAAATAAGTTTTCGTCGTATCACAAATAGGAGAATGACGACTGCATAGTCTGTTCCAATAGTTTTCAGTGAGTGAGAGGCAGCCAAGAATTAGCTGTGAAGGGGTAGCCAGTGAGTCACAGATGTTTGTGGATACCTGCAGACCTGTCTGCTTTGTCTTTAGTGGCTGTCTGCAAACAGAAGCTTTGCGAGGAGAGGGGTGGCTTACTCCATCCCTAGATCTCTAGCTGTTGGTACCCTCTCATCTTGGAACCATCAAGGAAAGGAGGTTTGGTTTTATTGCAGGAGAAGTGATTAAACACTCTTCCTCTTCACCTAGCAATACTTACCATCTTGTCTTCCTGAAGCCTTCTTTATTCCTTCCTCAAAATACCACTCTCTCAGAAACAGACTGTTATGATTTTACTTTGACAGCCTGTAAAAAAATTTATGATTTTACTTTGACAGCCTGTGACACAAATCTGCCAGAAATCTCAGCTGTGCCAAATCCATTCCCATATATAATCTTCTAGGCTGTGGAGATGCAATCATTGCTACTTTATAAATGATGGAATCTGAGTTTTTTTCACTTGAAACAGGAGCCTGGCAATTCCCGTAAATATTGTGGGTAGTGATCCTGTGCTTCCAGAGAGACAGAAGTGGCTAATCCAAGGTAATCATATGTTACAGTCTCAGTCTTCAGCTGATTTATCCTTACCATGCAACACCCTGTTGAATTAGAAAACTACTTTCTCTCTGTTTATAGATGGGAAGCAAACCCAGCGTTCTTGTGGTGACGACCATGAGATCACATGAGAAGTCTGAGATAGATAGTGAATAATGAATTGAACTTAAGCAGTGACCACCCTTCCTGTTCTATTGATCTCATCCATTTTGGGGTTTGTGGGACAAATCCTCTTATAAATTCCAGAAGTATCAATCAGTATGCTTCAAAGTAGTTAGTGAGGAATGTAATTTTGAGTATATATTGCCTCCTTAGTTGTATGTGAAATCATAGGCTAAAGTGAGAAATTTAATACATGTATTTCATTTGCAGCTCGGCCCTTAGTGAATGGACAGATTAAATTTGTCTGTGCTGTGGCCTCTTTTTCAAATGCAACAAAGTCAGATATTTTCCAGCCATTATTATTGCAAAAAGATGTGCTCCCCCACTGCAAGATAGGCAGCAGTAGCATCCCTGTGGAAAAACCTACATTGCTTTCTCTTCTCACTGTATTTAGTTCTCAGCTGGAGGGCTGTGATCTCAGCCAGCTTAGTGCCTGGAGGGGAAAACCAGCAATTCCTCATTGCTGCTGTGACTGTAATGAAAGATAGCTGTCTTGATGTAAAAACGCACCTGGTCATTCAGTAGAGTCACAGACACAGGAGTACTTAGCACTGGGCAAGATCAAAGGCAGCCTGAGTTTTCCAGATTCAATTCATTTCCCAGGTTACACATTTTGCTTGCACACATCAACCACCTCCTGCTAGCAGTTACCTCATTTTTATAGAAAGCACAGAAAGGACTGAGGTCATTTCCAAGACTATCCATCTGGCTTAAAGATGAAGCTTTCCGTCTGCTTTGAAAGTATTACAAACCAGTTCACTTTTGTTAAAAAGGGACTAAAATTAATGTTTATTGTAGAATTGAAAGAGAGAGTTCATCAAATGGTGATGTTACAGAGTAACTGTATTTTCTAAGGGCTTTAGAATTGCTAGTATAGCATGGAAGGAGTCTACGATTTAATGTTTTAGCTAATTCTTTAGATCATCTTATTTGTACGTTGGAATACATATTCAGGTGACACAAATAAGCTTAGCTTATTAAGTCATTTAAGTGGCATCAATTAAGACAAGATGGGAATATGAGTAACTGTATTCATTCCGTAAACTTCTATATTTGGGTTGGCAACCTAAAGCTCTTGGGAACTAGTGGGATGTGTAAGTGCTCTGGTTGTGTCTCTTTCTCCCAGTCCTAATTCTTAAAGAAGGATTTATTACAGCAATTCAACACTTCAAAATTTCTTTGGCATTGGCAAAATCCTGAAGAACGTGTTATAAGATGTCTTTAATGATGCTTTATGCCACAACAATCTGCAGCGACTTCTTTCCTCTAGGTAGTATCTCTAGAGCAATGCAGTTGCAAAATAACCAGCATATAACGACAGTCTCTTATAAGTATGTGTTAATTTGGGTTACTTCCTAAATATTTTTTTTCCACAGCTGTATACAATGCATCACCATTATCTTCTCTCTGTCCTCAACGCTCTCCCCTAGAGTGTCTTGAGTATACTTTAATTGGCTAAGTTCCCTTTCTTTTTAGCGGGGGATGCAACTTCAAAATACTGTTGAATGTTGCCAGTTAAGAAATATGTTCTTTCCACATATACTTGAAAGTATTCCATGCAAACTGTTGTAATTAGTGATTGATTGGTTGATTGATTGATTTTTTTAATGTAAAAGTTTTGAGACTATAAAGGTCACATGTTTGTTTTTATGCTTTGAAAGTAGGAGAAACATATTTATCAACACAAAGCTTGCACTCTAACTTGATAATCAACAGCTTCGTTATTTTTGTTGGAAGGAAGCGTGAGTATAGCTGGAAAATGCGTGTCAAGCTGCTCGACGACAAACACCATGAGAGACAGAAAATCGCTAACATGGAGGAAAGCTTACCATAAAAATTATTTTAACTTCAGTGTTTACCCCTCCACAGTTAACAGTGGTGTCTTGTGTTGTTAGTACAGAATGATTGTAGTAGCAGCCAGATGCTCCAGTCAAGGTCACACGAAGACACATGTATTTATCAGAACAAAGGACTAAAGTGCCATAGGCCTCTAGTTAGCATTATTTGATACCACAAATTATAAAGGTCAGGTGAGAAGCTGAACCACTGCCTTCCTCCCAGCTGGTTCACATTGCAGCTGCCACTTCGGTGCAAGGCCCTAGACAACAGCAACAGAAAATAAACTTGCCCCCAAAAGAGTTTGTAAAAGTAAAACTTAAGACACCAAACAGTAGCTCCAAACTACAGGAGACTGACTCACGAAGATAATGGAAAGTGTAGTTTTTAGGGTGAACGGGAGGCATATATTGGTATATAACCCAAGTTTTAAAGATCTGAACAATATAATGTGAAAAAAAAAAGCATTTCAAATTCACAAAGCAAAAATGGACCATCTATGAATAGGGTTTGAATGCAGAAAGCTTATTTTAAAACAGCCTGTTGATTCCATAAAAATATGCCTTCACACATGAGACTTCCATGTTTCCTACTTGCCAAACAGAGTGTGAAGGGCAAAATCGTGGTTTTCGTCATTGTGTAGGACTTGTGTAGCACAACTGGCTGCTTCTTCTGGTCTTTGATGCTTTATCTCATCTGAAGTTCTCCTTGTAGAAGTCATAGCTTCTTAGCACTGGAGTTGGCTTAAACCTCTTGAGATATGACTAAGATGAAGAGTGTCACACTAAGTAAGCTGTCTCAACACGTAGGCAAAAGGATTTGCACTTTATAGTTAGCCAAAGGTTGTAGGTGGCTGGAGAAGGTGGTGGTAAGACTAGCAGCACTTTCTGCTTGACAGACCATAGCACCTTGTGTGGGCAAACTCATCCAAAAACTCTTAGATTGGAACTACTCATTCCAAATCTCAGATCTACTTGGCCTCTTTCTTCATCATTTCTATCTGTGCATAGTGATTGTAAAGTAACAGATGATTGGCAGAACTTCACTGTCACTTCACATAGCCATAATTGACCATGTGAAGTCGAAACTTTATGTTATGTTCTCTTTGCTGGTAAAGTCAGCATGCAGAGGTACTGGTTGTACTGCCCTCTCCACATGCACGTAGGCTGTTTCATCCCTGGCTGCTCATTCTTGTCGCTGGGTCACCCCTTGTCACGGAGTTGTGTTGACACAACTGTCTGTTAGCACTGTGCTAAAAACATGTGAACTGGTTTGAATTAAAAATCCTTCTTGTCGGATTCTTTGTCTGGCCTCATAAATAATTGGGTCTGTACAGACGGGAGAGGAGGGGAGGCAGCGCAGGGAGGAACGGACAGCTGGGGAAGGATGAAGGAGACCTCCTGGAGCTGCCAGTGCCGCTGAGATGAAGGTGTCTGATGCCATGTTTGTCAGGTAGTGCTTCTGCCCATTCAGAGAGGCACAGACCACCCTCAGCTCTCCCAAATCACTCACTTTAATGGCACTTGGTAAAGCAGGTCCACTACAGGACTTGTTCAGGAGCAAATTGCTCTGAATCATTTTGCTTCTGCCCTATTCTTTGTGTTCTGTGTTTGTTGTTTTCATTCTAGGATCAAACCAGGAAAATAGTTACCGAAATTTTTCAAATTAATACAGAATTCCTGAGGAATTACAGGCAAATAAAATGTATGTTTGTTCTTTCTGGTTTTACCATTTGATATTTAAACTACTTATACTACAGCCCTCTGAGACAACCCATTAGTGCATGACAAAAGAAATAGTCTGAAGAAGAGGCCTCAAAGAAGAGGTGAACATGCACGTCCCAGGAAAACCATTAATCATGTGCATGAAGCACTTCTGCTTCTGGTGAGTGCAGAAATCCTCCTTTTTGACTGGGTTATTTTTCCTCTACGCACGAGAGGAGCATATTATAATACCATGCACGTGTTATCTGAAACTGATATGCCACAAGTAGCTAACTAAATACAGTATGTCAAGTGTACTGGTATGAACTAGTATGTAATCTCTGGATTGAATCCCAACTTTTCAGAAGGTCTCCTTACTTTACGAAGACACTAATCGTAGAAGTGGACAGATAGCCTTTTTTTGAAATGGCAGGTTTATTAAAAATGCTCTCTATCACAAACATTGGAAGCATACTCAGCAGATTTTATTGTAACTGAAAGATTCAGTAGACAGTGGAAAGGGAGTAACTGTCGATGTAAATCAACCAGTGAATTATGAGAAATAATGGGCCAGTTTCCACAGCAAACTCCTCACAAAACCCCGCTATTACTCAGCATCATTTGGTTCCAGTTTGTGTTCAGTCTGCCCTTAGGATGAAGCGTATGGTTCAAGAGCTTGAGTTTTGGGTTTATACATATTTACAGTAGAACAGCCTACAGATTACAGGAGGGGACACATTAGCACCAGTGCTTATGGATTAGGGCTCACATCGTCTCTGCCACTGCATGTGCATGGTACTGACTCTACTAAAGAGTTAGGTTAAAAAAAGGTTAATAAATCTGGCACTTGGAAGGCAAACTGTGCTCTGCAGTGATCTAGGAATCCCTTGTGTTATGTATCACACTTGAATGCCTGTCTCTGAAGGCTGCCCATCAGAATTACATTAATATGCTTTCTTGCAAAAACGCATGCTTTGCTTCACCTTTGCTTGAAGTGTTATTAAGTAATATTTGTAACCCCTTGAGATCAGGAAATCCATGTGATTTTCTTACTGCTGTTCTATAACTAAGCACAAACTCTATATTTAGCAAATATTAGACAAAATTAGTGCCTTTAGCAGTTTTGGTGAAACATTTTCACATAGCAAAAAATCTACATAAATACAGTGTTCATAATTACTGAAATTCACAAAAAAAGGCTTTGGTTAGAAAATCAAAAAGGGTCAAATAAAAAAAACTTTAAAAAAAGAAGCCAAAGGAGTGTCACATACTATATTGGAGTCAGATGAGTGCAGAATAAAACAGTAGTTGTCCATTAGTTAATTTTTCAGTATTAAAATCTTCCACCTAAAGAAGTCCATGTCTCTTTCAAGCTGTGTGCCTTTCCTGACGTTCACAGCTGGTCTCCTAGCTTCAGTACAAGCAGGGTGGCGATAATTCCACATTTTCCTGTTCAAGGCAAGGAGTCCCTCTTCCAGCTGTGAGGTAGAGATTGGGTATCAGGTCCCTGGGGTATGAGATACCACTGAGTGTAGCAGTTACACATTTGTTTCTAGTTCATTTATTTCAATAGTGCAGTGGTCTTTACTGTTGGATTTCTTAGTGTGGTTCTCCACTGGACTTTCTTCTTGCTCCACTTGTACAGGTATGTGGTGCTGAAACCCTTTCACTGTTTCTGGTCCACGAGATTCATTCATGGTCTTCACACAGCCATTTCTCTGGTAAGCCACAATCTGATGGATGTTAATAGGCTTAGTTTCACAGATCAATGGCACCTATGTGAAAAGCATTAAGATTTGGAATACTGCCACTCTTTGCTGTACACAACAGGAAAGAAACTTTTACTTTGAAAGCCTGTGGTCTGCTTTACATTCACCAGAATTATCTAAGGCCTCCAGAGACTCCCAGGACCTGTTTCTCATATACACTAAAGCATCTTTGCACCATCTGGATAAAGTGAAGGTGTCTTTAAGTATGTAAAAATGCAAATTCTATCACAACTCTAATTTAGCTTATACCCACAGTAATAACTGCTTGCGTCAGTAAAGCAATATAAGTAGGGTAAATAAAGATCAGAATTTCAGGGCTAAGTTCAAAAGATATGGACTCTCAATAACCAGTGTGCTGAGCTTTGGGAAGTGCTTGCTCTTGAGTGCAATTACATAGCCCAGTAAGTATTTGTTGTCTTCTGCCTTTCATCTAACCCAAGAAACTAACACCTGTCTTTTCAGTTTGCACTGTTTCGAAAGAAATAGAGGATTTTATTGACTGATTCATAAGTTAAATATTGAAGTGTCCTTTAAATCAAACCAGAAGTTCTGATGGGGAAAATAAGACGTAAATACTGGCAGAGAAAAGAGGTGGGCTTGCAGCTGTGAAAATTTGGCCTTTGGGTATACATTACTAACTCCACAAATTATGCAGCCAAAACGTGTGGCAGACTAATGGTATATTTTAATACAATTATAGAGCACGATGCAAAAAAAAATCTCATCACAGATGACTAAATAATCCCTTAGGAGGGATTTTATATTCTTGAAACACCTCTTCTTGAGTTCTGACTGAGTTCTAAATACAGCAATGAAATGTCAGGAGGCCTGTGTTATGCAGGAACTCAAGACTTCACTTCTGGCTTTGTAAGGGATGACATACCTTACCATCAGGTTGTATGTTTAGGTTTTTTGTAGCTAGCTATATGTTTAGCCCATATATTCAGGCCTAATCCTGTCATCAGTAATTACTGCAGGTGCTAAGTACCTCGAAGGATAAGGCCTGTCTTTCTACATAAAACTTGAAAGAGTGGGAATTTTAAATGCGTTTTGCAGGAAGGCATGAGAATGGGATTTACCAGAAAGACTGTAAAATGGGACAAATAATAATAGAAATAAAACTTTGCTATTAATACTGTTGTTCTTTGTAGAATACTATAAGTAATGCACAGAAATGAAACATGCCTTGTGAAAATCAGTCCTGATAAAGAAATGTCCTTCTCTGCATAAACTATTCTGTCTTTGTGGAAGAAATGTAGTGAGAGTCTGCCATAAGATGAAATGGTTGGAGATTAGCACCTCCAAGCATGATAGGCTCATGGAATTAGGAATCTCCTGTGTCAAGGATTTGAAGGAAGAGCATGAGAAGGAGTTCCTGGTATAAGAAAAGACTGAATGACGCATGACAAGGAGGAAAGAAAAAAAGCATAGGAGTGGAGGGAGGCAGGGGCAGAATACAGAGGCACGAGTGGTGTATGAAATAAGATATAGAGAAGGAAAAGCAAAGATGTAAGGAGGGACATGTACTAAATGTAGAAGGCATGAAGATGCCTGAGAATGAAGTCAAGAATGGAGCAATGTGCTTGTGCTAGTCCAGAAAGGAAATTATTCCAATGGTGGCTTCAGATTATGCTTAGACAGAGGCTTGAAACAGGGTAGTTGCTTTTGTTGTGAGCTTATTGATTATGCATATACACACTTTATATATTTACACTATAGCTTTACCTCCCCCTACACACAAATACTCAAGGACGTTTGTGATCCTGCTCTGTTGCTGGTCACATTTTTAGAAGAAGGATGACTTACTGGCCAGTCAGGACTTGGGTAGTGAGTGTGAGACTCACAGTTCCAGCTTCTCAAGCATTTGCAGGACAGTGCAGCTGCTCCTCCTGCTTCTATCACCAGTGTGACAGACAGCTCGCTGGTGAGCTTTGAATTTGAGTAGGTTTTTGCATGCCCTCATGGAAAAGGACCCCTCCACCCCATCTGGCTAAACAGCACATTGCCCAATTCTGTCCTCCCTCTGAAACACCTCTTATAAACTAGATGAAACAAATGTGGGAGGCTGAGAGCTTGCAGGTTCTTTGCTGTAATACGGCACACGCTGGCACACCCTGGCTCATGGTGTTGTTACCTCGTCACCGTCCTTGATAAACTCCTTCCGGCAGATGTGGGCCATGATCCCAGCAGCCAGCGCATCTCCCAGGACATTGATCATTGTTCTAAACCTGTCTCTGGAAAATGAAATAGTAATGGTAAGTGGTTGGCTCTTTAAGTACATTCCTATGCCTTCATCGCTGCAGTAATTATAACTGAAGGCGAGTTTCACTGTTTTTATGAGCTAACAAATTTAGAAATGGTAGTAAGGAGTTTGACACACGGCAGCCACTAGTTACTGAGCAGCTCAGTTGGGTTTTTCAGCCTTTTCTGAGTTTAGTGTGCTGTGCTGCCACATACTTTAATTTGTGACTGAGCTAACCAGAGCAGCTATGCATCCCTATACATGCAAGCTGGTTCAGCACAAAAAAGGTTTAACACAGCAGATCAAGACTGCATTTATGTCTGAGTTTTTATTTGAAGGTCCAGTATTATGGCCTGATTTGGGGTCTGGTGCTGTAAATGCTTAATTCCATAAAAGTAGAGGGCTGCCAGTACAACCAATAACTTGCATTAGTTATCAAGGTCCCAATCTCAGCAACCAAAGTGCTATTTAAGAATATTATTGTATTGGTAGAATGTGCAGAATAAAATCAAAATTATTCAGAAGATTGCTAAATAACTACACTCACAAACTAAGCAGGCACTGACCGTGTTTAAATCATGTGCATTTCTGAAAAAGCTGTGGTTGCTATGGCTACCAGTGGCTCTTAAAGATTCTTAATTATCTTTTCCAATTTAAAATTGTATGCTTGATAGTACCTTGCATATATACAGTTTCACTGTTCTTCATTTAATAATTTATGGGATCATTTATTCCCTGTTTACATCTTCTACCCACTGTCTGAAAAATAAATCTATTAAAATATGGACTGTAAATATACAGAAGTAAGTGGTTGTCATAGACAAGTACTACACTTGAAACAGCTTGGAATCTATTAGTTAAAACTGATGAGATTTCAAATAGATGATATAGCTTTTAAATCTGAAATATATCATGTCTTTTCCAAGAAAAACCTACACATTTGAAAACTGTGTCATATTAGTAACTTAATTTATAAATTTGGGTTATAAAATGGAGGTTCGGGAATCTCCAGATGTTTGGCTTATTAAAGTCAGTGACGGTCCAACATCAACACTACCCAGATTTCTGATCCTGTATCTTAATATAGAAAAGAATTGAAACTGTGTGCTGATTTTTTTCAGATATTTTAGGCATGTACTCTATGCATGCAAATGTTTATGTAGTTGTTTGCCTAATTAACAGGAAAGTTCCTGCCTGAAAGGTTATTTGCATGTGCAGTTACCTAAATTGTACATGCAATTCCAAGCGACTTCAGCAATAATATTCCAAAGCCTGCACCTAGATGTGGTTGTTGACTCCAGGACCCAGTCCTACACTTGTTTGCTGAATCCATTTTTATTAATTCCTGCTGTTCTGATTTAGGGTTTTGTCTTGAGGAAAATTCCCACAAGAATATCTTCTGCAGGGAAAAATACTGTTACAGCACATATTGATAGATGTTCCTGTTACACACAGACTTTTTTTTTCTTGGTTGATCATCAAAGTTTGATTCTTGGAGACATATTCTGGGCTGTTAGTTTTGGATTGTGCAAAGAGTCAGCTATGGTAGAGAAGAAGCTGTATGAGCAGAGCTCAAGGGTTTGTACTTCCTTTTGGATTCTGATTAGCATCTCTTCTGAAGACAGGATTTTTTCTGAGGAAACAGTGCACCACTCTGAAACTCTTAAGAAAACGGATTGCCTGGCACATTGTTTGACCAGTTCTATTCCATATTTCTGTGTGGGTGGAGTAGTTTGCACTACACATGAGTAGAACCACACTGCACATCACTGACATTTCTCCAGTAAGAGGCCAACCTGCTGCTAGTAGCATTTCTTTCAGTGCAAACATATGAGTCAGGTGTTGCAGTGGTATTTTAGCTTTAGATGATATTATTAAAGATGCAATACTTTTACCTTGTGTTTAACAAATTAGCTGAGAAACGTTTTTATTTTCTTCTTTATGTCTCTAGACACTAGCTAAAGGTATGAAGTTCACATACATGTTATGGCTACCTAAATGAGTTGTAATACCTGCAGTGCATTGTAATGGGTATTTCAGTCTTGTGAGATCATCTAATCAGACTTCTTTAAGCATTCTTCATACTCCAGTACTTCCAATACTAATATTGAAAATATTCATCATGTCAACCATGTTGACACTTTGCATCTGCAGGCTCTTGAAACCACCAAGTGCCGAAATATAGAAATATACTTTTTGTATGAAAGGTCATCTGCAAAAGACAGAAAATTGAGTCTGTTCCGTGCTCCCTTTTTAATATCATCTGGAATTATAGCCTGAAAAAGTTTTTTGTCTGTTGTTTTGAAAAGTTTTGTAAGACGAAAAGTAGCATAATTCCCATATACGCTGGAAGACTTACTGGAAAAACAATGAAATGTTGATGTTGCAAGAGCTGGGTGAAAACTGAGCAATATAGAGGGAAAAGGCTTTTGTAATACATCTTAAAATACTTTGATTTTGTTGTGCTTCATTAACTATTGAGCTTCAGTAACTAGCATTAGAAAGGCTGCTTTATCAAAATCTGAACCGCCATTCCCAGGTTTAGGTGCCCACAGCAGGTATTATTTATCCTTCTCAGCAGAATATTCCTGGTATTCCTAAGATAAAATATGTCTTAAAATATGCATACAATGCAACACTCATGACTCCTATCAATAGTAATAACAACAACAACAATAATAATATTGTATTATACTAAACAGTACAGCAAATAATTTCTTCTCACAATTCTTTGTACAAAAAAAGCAGTGGCCTAAAGTTGAATAAAATAGATATATATAAATATAAAATAGATATATAATTAATATAACAGAATGGACTTGTAACACATTTTTACCCAGAACCTTGATGTAATTAAACTCCACTGTATTAATGGAGATATATTTTATAGAGATTAAATAAAAAATAATTTGGACTCTTTCCTTGTGGTCACATACACTAGTTATGTAGTTAATTGAAATGCCAATGAGCTAGGGACCAGTATTTTATGATTCATCTTCCTAGACTATTGAAATGTTTTGATTGATTTATGGACATTTACATAAAATTTAAGAGTTCAAATAAACCATTCCTTATGAATTTTTAAAGTGGCTTTTCTCACGAGTGGCACGAATCTCTTATTCTGAGCATGTTAAGTTTTAGCCTCTGCCTCTGCTGTTAAATCCTCAGTGATTAGAGATGCAGCAAAGAAACCTCTCTACAGAATGGCTGCGCTTGCAAAACATGGCTTCACATAAGGGGCTACAAATTGCTGCTGCCTATTTAGCACTGAAATCAGAAAGAGCAGAATTGCATCAGGATCCGTGATAAAAAACCCACTTCATTAGTCCTAATGCAGTGCATTGCAAGTACTACATTCAGGTTGGCTATGTCATGGTTCTAGTTAGAGTAGTAGTAGTTATATATACCTGTGATCTGACTTCAGGTAGTTACTTTGGTCTACTTCTTCATCCTCCCAATTGATCATTGTCCTCTTCAGGACAATCTTCTCTGTACCAGAAGCTGCTGTGGTAACCTCTTTCATCCTGCTCTGGTTTCAGACTAAATGAAGTCTGCTTCTTCAGCCTTTCCATGTAGGTCATATTGTCCAATTCTCATCTAGACTCTCTCATTTGTTTATGTCTTTTTTTTTTTAATATAATGCCCACTTTAGCACAGTATTTAATTTGAGGCCACAATAGCATAATTTAAAGCAAAATAATTACTTCCCTTGCCTTTTTTATATATTTGTATTACTTTACCCCTGGAGACCATTTGCCTTCTTAGCAATGTTGCCACACTGGAAACCTCAAAATCTTAAAGTCACTTACAGTGCCCAGTCGACGGCAATAATCAATGTGATGTCGTCTGTTGGGAGCCCAACCGAGGTCAGAACAATGACCATTGTCACCAGGCCAGCTTGCGGGATACCTGCAGCACCTATGCTTGCAGCTGTGGCTGTGATACTTTAACAAAGAAAGAAAGGAACAAGCTTTACCAGTGATGGGTTGCTCTGCAAGAAACCACACCGTGTTTCTACAGGAGCTTTCCTAAACCATAATCCTTCTCACACAAACCTCACAGAAGTGTCAGTGTTTTGTGGACAAAAGCCAGGTCAGAGAGCAAGAACAAGCCAAACTCTCTGCCAGTGCTAAATTCTCACCCTCTACCTTTGCAGCCTTGGCGCTGGTGGGGCAGTTCAATGCTGTCTCTTAAAATTACAAATGCAGAGAAAGGGGGGCAGCCAGGCTGTGGGCTTCTCTGAGTTACGTCAGCTTCTCGTGGGCCATGGCACCACACAGTGCTGTGTGCCAGGAATCTGCCAGCACTCCTCGTCACTGCTTCACCCTTGGCAGCAGAGTTCCCAGCAGACATCTCTGAGTCATCATTGGCAGTTCCTGTGCCAGGCAAATCTGTGGCTGGCTGCGACGAGGGCCTTTAATGTCAATCCATCACAAAGAGGCTAGGCCAAGGGTAAAAAGGCTGGGCCAAGGGTGAAGTCCTTGCATAGCACATGGCTTTGCGTGCTTGGATCTAAATATGAAGCAAGCATGAATGTGACTGTACCTCTTCACTTTCTGGAAAGTATTTTTACTTGACCTTCACACCAATTTTTCAGCCAGGCAAGCAGAAATGAATGCGAGACCAGGGCAAGAGTGGACCTGGCAGACTTAACATTTTTTTCATAATGCTATTTTTAGGGGAGGGATTTCATTCCTTTTTCCAGGAGCAAAAGTGACCGGATATATTCATTTCAGCCCATCTGGCCACTTCCAAGAGCTAGGCCATCCAGCAGAAAGACAAAAAATGAATGTTGACAATTGTAAAAGGATGACATAAAGCACATACACTGGTAATCCACTGCATTAATCAATCCAGAATTTCAGAGCTTTTGGCAAAGTAGTTAAGTCTCATCAACCTCCTATGATGGAAAATGAGGGTAACAGTATTCACCCATATGGAAACTGAGACACAGAGATATCCAATATCTTGCTCACAGCTGTATATGTACCAGTAGAACAGCATCAATATTTATAACTAGAGCCCTTTCCTGCAACAAAAAAACCCCAAACTTTTGCATGTGGGTGTGATGGGGAACAAGAAAGATTTAAAACTACGTTTTGAAAAGTTACCTTGTATAGCATCCTAGTAGCATTGTAATAGGCAGAGTATAGCTAGAAAGGAAGGGACCAGAAGCTCAGTAGTTGAATAAGAGATAAATATAATGAATGTTAAAAGGTTCTCCAGTTAGTGCTCTAAACTGGCTACCTGATTAGGACTGCTTCTGCCTCCTAAAACAGTTTCATTACTTAACTGGGAGCAAATATAGGAATGTTTAACTAAGATTGTACAGGCAAGATCATCTGCTATTCCATTGATTTTTTTACCTTAATATTTCTTCCTATAATATGCTTAATTAATGGGAATAAGATCTTTACTCTCTTTTTCTGCTACATCTAGGTTTGCATAATCTCATTGACATAAACTGTCAACCTAGATTTTACAGATTACGAGCAAAGTAGACTGATTATTTCTCTAACATTTTTTCCCCTCTGGCAGAAATATCCTGGAACTCAGAAATATTTGAATTTCAGATCTCCAGATCCTAAAGTGTCAAGATTTGGGGCAGGTTTAGCCCATAGAATAGAGTTAGAATTTGGCTTCAGATATTCAAGGTATGGAATACACTGTGATTTCCTATTTATCCCCTTCTTTTGTAAACAATCTTATTTCTTTTCCTTTATTGGATTTTTCCAATCTTCTTTTGTATTTTCCTTCTACTGTCTTTGCTTCTGTCTGGTTCTTACGTACTAGCACTTAATATGGGGAGTGAAAATAAAGAGATAAAATGGGGTTCTGCTAAGAGAAAGCTAGAACTTACCTACTATCCATTTACCATCACCCTCTTTCTCCTTAATTTTTTCCAGTCACCATTCTCTATTTAAGTTGTATGTAATGCCTGTCCATGCTCTGGACCATATTTTGGGACCACATTCTAAAAACACCCCTGAATTCAAATCACAAAAGACTAAATTTTAACAGAGGGTCATTCCAATAATTTTCAGAGAGAGAGAAAGCCTGAAGAAGAGCTTATATGGGCACAATTTATTTCTTCTGCTTCTAGTCTAACCAGATCTTGCCAGAAGCCCATTAACAAACCCCAGCTGTCATCTGGGGTTAGTTTTGGGACTCTCTTCCTCTTGTCATGAAGGTTTTCAAATCCAGCAGAAGATGGGCAAGACCCAGCAGTGTAAATGGGACAGTGATGAGGTCACTGGGCGGGTAGGTAAGCAGATCTCAAATATATTGCACAAGGCCCTGACTATGAGGAATGTTTTTCTAATCATTTGTTCCCTGCTGGAAACCTGCAGGTTTCAGTCCCTGAGGCGTTCTTTGGCAGCCACTGGAGTAATTCTGGCAGTAATTGTTCAGCTGGCTTTTCTAGTCCTTTGGATCCATTACAGACCTTTCAAGGATGGAGTAAGCAGCTATAACACTCTACCCACTGAGAGCATGGATGTTTATGAAGTTTTCTGCTTTAACAAGCAGCAGAAAATATCTGAGCGATATGACATCTTGATGAAAACCTGCCCTGATAGTAGCATCTGTCCTCCTTCCCTGTTCCCCTACTCCTCCAAGGTCTGACAAAGAGCTTCCTAACACACACTATTCCCTGTTATCTGATATAGGACTTCTAGTTTTGCGGGTTTTTAACCATTTCCTCTCATGTAAAGATGCAAAACAGAGCTAAAGTTGAGCACAATTATGACATTTAAAATAGTGTCTTAAACACCAATAATAATAGTAAAATGTTCCAATCCTAGTAAATGATCAATGGGTTGCCTAAAAGTAAAAATTAGACAATTATCTTCAAACAGAAATACACTTCCTGGTGTCCACATGCTTCTGTTGAATGGTATCAGTACAATTTCCCTTTGTACAGTCCCTGATCTCCACATTACTTAAAAATAACCATCCTATGAGGAATGAATCCTTTGGTAACAGCAAAAATGAGTTTTGGTTTGAACATTGCTACATACAAGAAATGTTAAAAGTCTCAGACTCAACAAGACAAATGAATCACAGTATGTGGAATTTGAGGTTTATACCTTATAGTAATAATTTGCCCAAAGTCCAGCTCATAGTTGTTTACTTGCGCAATAAAGATGGCAGCCACCGCCTCATAGAGCGCCGTCCCATCCATGTTGATGGTGGCTCCCACAGGCAGCACAAACCTCGCAATCCTCCTGTCCACATGGTTATTCTCCAACAAGCACTTGAAAGTGATAGGCAGTGTGGCTGAGCTGCAAAACAGCAGACAGAAGCACACATTGAATTATTTTTATTTCTGGCGAATAGAATGAATTGTGCCAAACCTCCTCCAGGCAAGGTAAATTTTACACTAACCACGTGAGCACTGCTTCTTATTGCTTGGTCTGCATGCGTAACTCCCTCCTTTGCTTGAGGGGGAATAAAGAGAGTTACGTGTATAAATGCTAGAGTTAGTGAAAATTTTGCTTCCCCAAAATGAAAAATTACATTCTCTCTTTCACTTTTTCTGAAGAAAAGGGTCAGAAATCCCGCAGAGGCAGTATTGTACACTCAAATGCAAGACAGTGGAAATACCTGGTGCAGCTGAACGCAGTTGTGCACTCATGGTTTGTAAAAAAGTTTCCATCTAGGCCTTCTGAAGCAGAAAGCCATTTTTAAATGGCAAGAGTAACTGTAAACTAAGGAGAGGTATAAAGTAAGAAGGCCTCTTAACTCACTGTAAGGAAATGCTATATGAATGCCCTTAGGGACTGTTCTAGTTCTCACTGCATATTGACAGGATTTAGACGACCAGTTTAGGCAATGAATTATAATGATAGAGAGAGCTTACAAGAAATTGGAGTGCCGTTTGGGTTAAACTCGAAAATATCCCAGTGGGCAACAGCTCTGACCAAGAAACTACTATTTCTTTTGCCACAGAATATGTTAATGCAGCAATGTCCTACCTCATACATAAGCAATTTCTTATTTCTTCAATGGGTTAGGCAAAGATCTTATCAACAGCATGCATGAAAAGAAAAGCCACAGACCAAGGTCCTGTATTCAGGAATATACAATCTCTTTTCCTCTCTGGGACAGATCTGCCCATGTCCCTTGTGTAATCATATAACAATCACATAATTGCAGGTCATATAATAATGTGTACATCTGTAAATGAGACATTAATATGTATGTGTGTGGAACGATATGGAATGGAGTGGAATGGTACAAGACTGTTTGACAGGTATTCATTTTAAAATTAGCTTGACCCCTTCCAAACTTTAACCCTTGATTTCATACTCTCTAAAAACATACCTGATTTTTTTATTTTTGTTAACAGAGACAATTTATTAAATATTATCTGGTCATAAATTTCCTCATTTTCAATAAGATGCATGCATTTTTAAATAGCAACACACCTACACATGTTTATCTCTATATTTTATCAGCCTTTTTGTAACATTCTGCATTTTACCATATGGTGTCATATTCACTAATATGTCATGAGTAATCAAACTTCATTCAAGTGAGTGAGGGAATATTTTTTTATGGCACATGAGTTTGTATCGAAAATAAGTAATACCGCTGAAGAAAACATACAAATGGCAAAATATTATCCCTGTTATGATACTCATTTTAATATACTGCTCAGTATCTGAGACTATTTAAATAGACATAAAATAGCAAACTCCAAAATTATTCCAAAGTCACCTCTTTAAAGAGATAAATAGTTACAGGGGAAATATTGGTATCATGATATTAAGGTCGTTAATGTTCTTTTCTATTGTGATCTACATGCTCTGAGTCATGAAATATAGGGGTCTTTCCACTAGTTTGGGCAGTTCAGATTGCTCAGTTGCTGTGTGTTGTGACCCTCACATCAGCAATGTGGCTCTGATATCTAAATCTTATTAATGACCATTATCTGCTCTTAATGGAAGATAACACATTTGATCTATAAATTCTTTTTCAGTCATTACATGTGACCTACAAAATCACAGAGAGATTTTGAAAGCTCTGAAATCATAACCCCAAGTTTGCAGGAGTGCATTAGCAAAATGTTTCCATGAATAGGAGTTGTCATTTTGTATTTGTACAAGCTGTTGTTTGAGGAAAGTAACAGTGTTTGGAAAGGAAAAGCAACTTCCTGCAATAGAAACACAAAAGAAAAAAGACAAGTCCATGCTTTCATTGCGATATCTCAGTTTTCTATAACCTTATAAAGTCTGATTGGTGAATGATTTGCTACAGACTGGCAGTCACTGCCATGAAAATTTGGACAAAAATAATTCTTTAAATATGCAAATAAAATGAAAGGTCAAGGAAGCAAAGGAAATCTGATTACCTCAGGTAACCAGGGTATATTCAACTTTTTCATTCTGTCAGTTCTAATATTTAATTAATATTTACTTTGAAAACCAAATATAGCAAAGCATAACCCCCCAAACTACACATCAGAAGTCATTTCTCTCTTGGGCATACCTATCATTTTCCACAAATTCATTTGTGAATGACTGAAATTCTCTATGTCTTGTTTACCATAAACCATTCACAAAATAAGAGGGTGAGGCTGGGGCTCACAGATGGTGTAGAACTGAAACCCCTGGTGTAGCTGTAACTAGGAGCAGACTGCTACAGTAACACTTCTAGATGTTCTTAACTATGGGTGTGGCCAGGAAGCAATTACTAAACTTAATATTCATTGTCTCCCTTCCCTGCAGCTACTTCAGATGTGGAGGGTTACTTGTTTTTAAAGACAGTCTTTCCTTGGTCATTTGGCTTTTCTGTAACAAAACCCTGTCTATTTTTTTTGGTGGGAAAAAGAGGAGAGAAAGGCAATCTTACAAGTCCTTTTCCACCTTGCCCACACTTTGACATACCAGAATTTTAAACCAAAATGTCTTCATGTTCTGAGGGCAGAGAGCTGAGATGTGACACGTACAAATTTTAACTGACTGACATTTTCCCATTTGGTTGAGATGTGACAAAGACAGGGAAAAACAATCCCATAATACCAATGGTACAACCAGCAAAATCTGTGTCTATTTCCACTGTTGTAAACAGAAAGTACAACACTGTTTTTGCAAGAATTCAACTTTTAAACTTGTGCCTTATCTGACAGAGGCTCAGCTTCTTCTTTCATTTGAATTTCGTGCTGTTAGAAGTAAAATTTCTAGGGCACATGAGTAAACATTGGGTTTGTTGCTTATTAAATATTATAATAAAAAAGAAAACTGGCAGAATATAAGGGCAATGATGATGAAAAACATTGCGCAAGATTTTGAAAGGAAGCAAATTTCCAGGTCACAGTTTCTAGAGCCTTCCTAGCACAGGCAACTACTACATACAGTCTCACTCAAATTTATGACACCACATCTTAGAGCTAGTAGACTCTCTGTCCTAACTATTCCTATTGAAAGGCTTTCCAGAATTCAAAATCCAAACATCACTGTTCAGATGAGAAATTTAATTTATGATCTAGATATACTCTTTTCAATTTACATTAAATTTGCTTTCATGTGCTTTATGCATTTCTCCTTGCACAAATCTGTCCAACTGTTAGAACACTTATTGTTAGAAATCAGTTTTGTCCACTCTCAGCCTGGATTGACCCAGTTAGACTTTTTAAAGTATTCTCTTACAAGATTGCTACTTTACATCCCTGATTACCCTTTCAGCACCTGTTTCAATCTGAATGAACTTTTCCTGAATACAGGTGACAAAACTTATGTGGAGTATCCTAGGAGAGGTTGTCTTGTTCAGTGATGGTTCATTTTTACTCACAATGTATCATCCAGCACATATCAGAAAATATGTGTCTTATTTAAGGCTTTGGCTGTTGGTGACTTACAAGGAAAGAAAAATGTTCTTACTGTCATTTTTGAGTTATATTAATACATAATTTCAATAGCTGAAGTAAAAACATTCTCAAATAAATACTTTAATTTGTCTTTCCAGTTAAATTAGGTGAAGTTTGTTTTCTTGAAAGCTGCTTTATCTAATGTTAAACAGCGGAGCAGTAACATGAAAGCCTGACATGTAAATTTATTAGGAGGAAAAAATACTCTAAAGCACTGATCTTAATCTGTTAAGTCTTTTAAAAACTGTCCTAAAGCTTTCAGCTAAGAGGAGAGGTATCTTACTCCCAGCACTAACTCTAACAATTAAAAATACATTTTTAGAGTCTTATCTCAATTTTGGGATCAAATGCTGCAGCTGCAGAGACTGAGCATAAGCTAATGCTGGATCAGGCCAAGCTCTTACTAGTGTGAGCCACAAAGACAGCTAGTCACTGTGGAAGAACAGCTGTTCAGTCTGCTCTGTTTATCTTATCATTTAAATGCATTTTGATTTTTGCTCAAAAAAATCAACAAACTGATCTCATCTCCTTTTTGCTAAATCTGCCTTTAATTTACACTGTGCAATAGCCAAGATCTTAGTGTTTCATAAGCAGCAAAAGCCTTGAAAACCCCATGTTTTATCATTTGTCTTCAGAGAAGATGAAAATTGCTTCTTTTGATGTGATGTACCACTGAGAAGATACTGCTTTAATTCATTAATGATATGGAAAGATGACCTAGAAAAATAAAATTCCCTCATGCCATTGGAATGCGGAAAGCTAAAATCAAGAGGAATTTTGCCTGTAGGCCAAATACTGCTTTTTCAATACAGTAAGAGGTGACAACACCAGGGACGATGTGGGGGGAAGAAAGCAGCAAGTCAGAAATCCACAGCTATGTGGCCTGAACACCACAGAGCAGGGCAAGGTGGGCAATGACTGCATGTGCTGTACACTCCTTACTGATGTGGTAAAGAGGAGCTATGTACATCGCTATGGGATCCTGTTGCCAAAGCCAGCCCATACTGGGGACAAGGGTTTGGCTTCAGGGGCTGGCCAGCCAGGTGACTGGTGCAGGGACTTGGTGCTAGTCATAGGGATCAAGTTCATTGTGTCCTAAATAAAGCACCAAAGGAATAAGAGATCTCCTTCTTCTCTGTCCCTTCCTCTCCAGTAATGTCTGTGCAAACAAATATATTGCTGTCATTGAGATTTCTGAAGAAATATAGGGGAATTGAGAATGGGGTGCAGAACCTTTCACTATCAGGAAATGTATTGAAATAATGTTCAGATTCAATAAAATCATTGTAATGAAATGACTGTTTAGTGGCTTTCAGGTTCCCCTGTGTTACATTCTTGGGTTTTGTACATGGTGTTGTTTTTGACTCTTGCAGTTTGACTTTTAGCTTAAAAAGATAGCTTTTCACAGGTGCAGACTAGCTGGAATGGACATCAGGACACTGATCTGTGGTTTTCTTTCTATCTTTAGATGTAAACATGAACTGACACAGAAACATCTGCAAGAAACACATCAGCATGCTCAAAACCAACTCTTTGTTCTCCTCTAAGATGATCTGAAAATCCAATACCCACATTATGAGTGTTACATAATGCCCCTGTGGCAAGCATTATTTAACCAAATACAGATGTGTTGACTGTCAGGAGAAGCAGCTCTCCTGTCCAGCCCCAATCACTTGTGCATGTTCTTTTGGCAACAGCTCAGTTATGTGCAGTATCCATTCCTTTCAGCGTAATGAAGGTGAAAAGTTCAGCCATCTCTAGACAAGGCACTGCTATTTGAGCAGAAAAACATTAAAAACCATGCTGGGCCTGTGTTGGATTTGCAAAATATACACAATGGTAAGAAGGGGCAAACAGAGCTAAATCCATCAAACATGTCCAAGCCCCAAATTCATAAGTTCAGAGCCTTTTCTCAGGGCTCACCTTGACTTTGGTGGCACATTAGCTTCTGACAATAAAGATACTAAATCTCTTCTGGTAGCAAGTCCTGCTGGGGATTCTTGACATGCTGAGTTGCCAGCTGGTGCCAGAGCTCTCTTGCCACACTACACCCTCTCTGGGCCTATAAATATGTAATTATTCCTTGCACAGTGGAAGGGGAGAGAGTGCTATCTCAAGGTACACGATGTCCCCAGGGAGAGGGGCTCTCTCACATCAGCTTGGGGTAAGGAAACGGGGCTGGAGAAAACCTCAAGTGAAGGTTGGTTTGCCTTGAAGAGACTCAGCAGAGAGAGACACCTCTCTCTCATCAGTTCTGTAGGTTGAGATATTTGCTTTTTGCTTTATAGCTATGCTTGATGCCAGCCTAGCTCTCCTTACCACGCTGGATTTGGGGGCTTTTTCCAAGAAGCCTAACTCTTCCCCATGAGGAGATGAGTTCCTAGATGAACCATAGGCATCCTATGTGGTTGAAAGTTGCCGAAATGGTTTGCAATGATGAGCACTGTGATATGCAGGTCTTTTAAAAGAGCTAGCTCACATTTGATAGAGAGTATGCATGTTCTTTCCTTATGTAAGCAATTGAGAGAAAAAAACAATGGATCTAAAAATTCTCAAACCAACCAATGGTGGACTTTCTCCAAGTAGTAATATACTACTATATGTTCTACTATAGTTCTATATATGTTCTATATGTTCTACCTATAGTAGAACTATATGTTCTACTCGTGTAGAACAGGGGAATCAAACCCCTGCATCCCTTTGTAGATCTGGTTGTGTGTTTTGATGACTACATATCATGTCTGAATTTTGTTTTATTACTGTGATTGATGATATTGGCATCGGAACATTTCTAACCTCAAAATATACCACAAGCAGCCTGGACCTGAGTATATTATGAACTGCAGAGAGGGCACTTTGTGTTTGTAAAGTGGCTTGACACTCTCAGAGCTAGAGACAGAGTAAGGAGATGAGATCCAATGAAGAAGCTATGAACTGCCTTGATAGGAATGGGACTTCACTATTTGCAAAAGCACAAGACCTGAAAGTTTCTAGACCAGTAAAGGGCTAGTAAATTGGTTATAAAAATCAAAATGCAATGCTGATGCAAAGTAAGGAAAATTAAGAAAGGTAATCTGTTTTTGAAAATGGTGGAATATGTGCTGATCTTTTAAGTCTTGATTAAACCTCTCTTGATAAAGGGATCTATACTGGTGGAAAAAAAATGGTTATTTTTATTGCTTGTTAACAGAAAAGAAGAGAAAAGGACAAACTCTTCTATAGATGCTACAGGTAAAATGAGGAAAAAAATTTTCTCTATTTTTTCCTAAAAAGAGAAAAATTCAGATGAGAATTTTTAAGAAAAATTCTCTTTTTCTAGAAAAAGAAAATTAATGCAATGGCACAGGTTAAAAAACCTGAGTTGTTAGCAACAGAGTTCTTCAGAAACAGAATTCTTAGAGGAGCAGTACAGATAGTCAAGTATGTCAAATGAGAACCTAACAAGTTTTTTCCAACACTAACATCTTTGAGTGCAAAGTTAGCATCTTACTTGAATCTGGGGATGTGATGACATCTCAAGCTACAAACTTTTTACCTTCTAATAAAAAGCTTGTCTTAATTATTTAAGCCTAATTAGAGTTCAAAACACCACCCAGCACATAATTTTAATTTTCTTTACTTTGTATTTCACAGTATGTTGCTCTTTATAGGTCATTTTGGAGCAAACAGTTACATACGAAAACACCTTGTAAAATGAAACATAGTGGAAAGCCAATATCTTCCAACTGTACAGAAATAATCAGTCCCTCCTCTCCTCTCTTTTAATTCCTATACATTCCTTCCTCTTTGCTTACTCCTGCCCTAACCAGTGTATGTATATTCATGAAAGACAGCCACCTGCATCTGACCTTCCTGCCCCAAATTGCCTTGTCAGACCTCACTAGAGCTATAACGAGCCTAATCAGGCCAAAGGACTGCAGATAAAAGTTTTAGGCTCTTTTCCCAAGTCTGGCACAGGTCTAGTACAACTTAAATTTTCTCTTTTTTACTGTCCCTTCAGGAAAATAGAGCTTATTTCTCTTTTAGCAGTGACAGTAATTACCTCATTGCAAATTAATGTTTTGTAACAAAAACAAGTTTTGCAGAAGATTATAGCAAAAATGAATGACATCAACTAATGTGAGTTCAAGGAATTTACATTGTTACTTCTCCATGTATTTATTTACTTAGATAATTCACAGAACAGTTCCAGATTTCTGCAAAACTCACATATTTATTCATGATGATGCCCTATGGAAAGCCATATGAGCTGATTACACAATGGCCCTTATTAGACCATTAAAAAGAAGTTATTTAAATCAATATTTGCTTGACTGCTTTCCCAGAACTTTTTATCTATGTGTCATTCCTGCCTTTTCCTTCTGTAATCCTACCAGTTACAAATGAACTTAATTTCTAAGTGGGTCACTCCATTGTAGGAGAGATTACATGAATTCTTCCTCAAGGAGCTTGGGAAGTTGTGGAGAAAAGTAAGATTAGAGGCATAAGGGATAAGAAGCTGATACAGTACTATTGCTTGAAAGGATACATTAGTCATCAGAGCTCAATTTATTATAGAAATTATTATAAGATGGAAGAAGGAATCAGTATTTAAGTATAACTAGATGAAGTACTCCTCAGTCATTACTGTTAATTAGAATAAATACTTTGGGGTTAATAACACTTTTTTATTTTTCATTATGTTTCTTTATAAATAGACATTCCCAATTTATCACTGTTTTTCTACTAATTACTAATCTGAAGTCTAAATTAGGTAGATGAAGGTAGGTGTTTGTCACTAGCTGTCATCATTTCAAAATCTGGATAAGAATTTAGTGTTTTCCAGACTCCCTGTAAAGTAACAATAATAACTTTAAAATTCAAAAAGCAAAAATGAGATAAAATAAAGGTATCTTTTCCTTTCTTTAGCCCTCTTCCTACCTGCTCTCGTCACTTCAGAGTAACAAGCCTCCAGCCACAGACGCCATGAAACTGTTTTTTCATTATATTGGCTACAGGGAAATGTTATTTTAGTTGTCCTTCTTGTCTCCACTCCATGCAAGTCAATTTCAGCCCTTTCAAGCACTTCTCACGCACCAGTTTATCCAT
The DNA here is from genome assembly GCA_013398815.1 of Ibidorhyncha struthersii. Taxonomy (NCBI): domain Eukaryota; kingdom Metazoa; phylum Chordata; class Aves; order Charadriiformes; family Charadriidae; genus Ibidorhyncha; species Ibidorhyncha struthersii. The sequence goes on along the minus strand of VZSZ01001558.1, from coordinate 782,153 downwards.
GTTGGGAGTCATTTTCATAACCAGTTCACAAGCTGTTTCCCATTTTCACTGTACCTTTGTTCAGCTATGGTTAAAACACATTGTACTTCCTCCCTGAAAGGATGCAAAATATATTATTCCTTGAGCAGAACAGCTAAATAATTTCCCAGTGCTGGACAATAGATTGCAACCACAGCCTCTTCTTAGTGTACCAAGAAATAAAGACTAAGATGAGTAGAAAGGGTAAAATGTTTCCATATGACCAAACTAGGAGGTTCTCCACTAATACCAAAAATGAAGTCTGGACAAACTGTGTGTCCCTTATATATATTATCTTTATAGAAGCACAATGTTTATTTTTATAAAAAAATACCCTTATTTCCTTTCTAGTCCTCTAAGAAAAAACATTTTTGTCCAATATTTCTTAAACTGAGGAAAAGCAATGTGACAAACATTATTGTAAAAAGGCTCCCACACATAACTTCCAAATGTTGAGACACATCTTTTACAAATATACCAGTGATTTTTACACAGGCCATTGTTCAGATACAAATATATCTGCTCCACTGCAGTGCTGTTCCCAAGAGAAAGCTGTAGTAAGGATCTAGCAAGTATTTTGTTCCATCTGTCTAGAAACTGTACAGTACCTGGAGGACGTGGCCAAAGCAATGAGCAAGGCTTGAAGAATCCCTCTGATGAAGACAATGGGATTCTTCTTGGTGATAAAGAAATACATCATTGGCAGAATAAAGAGCCCATGCACCACCAGGCCGCAAACAACCGTAATGGCATAGAAACCGAGTTTCTTCCCAATGGCTGAAGGGTCATCCATTTCTAAGATTTTACCAGCAATTAGGAACACAATTCCAAATGGAAAATACCTGAGCAAATAGAAAGACAGTCATTATTAGGAGATAGCTCACTTCCGCCAAGCAGTATGAGATGGGAAATCCTTGTACTTCCAGTAGCAGTGCAGTAACAGCAGCCTGTCTGGAAGCGGCACAGCTGGGTTCAGATGTTTTATCAGACTAAGCCCCTCTCACTCGCACTGGGAATATGCCCAAAGCGCTGGGTTAAACAATCTTTTATGTGGGGTACTCCTCAGCACAGCTGAAACTATGGTGCTGCTCAGGAATGACTTTAAAATGTTTTGGCTCAGAAGGCAGCTCTGACTTTTTAGCTTAAAGCAGGTCATTTACTGGGGAGAGGGGGAATGAATCCTAAGCTCTGCTCATGTGCTTATGCTTGTGTAACTGTTCATGGATTTTATTTGGAAGCTGTCCAGTAAATGTTTATTTTGCCTTTGGAAGACATAGGAGAAATACCAATATGCATTAGACATGCTCTTGGACTGCCTGGGAGTTTGATTCGGGGCAGATAGGAGGAAGAATGCCTAGTTTCTGCACACTTTCTGGACTGGATGTGGAATAGGTTCTTCATCAAAACTGTTGTGCTTCTGTGCATGGGTAGACACAAAGGCATAGGTGCCGAAAGAGCTTAAGATTAATTAAATAAATAGAAGTAGATCCAGGGGCATCCAGCAATCTTCTACTTGCAGCTGTGCCATACAATTATAGAATCATTTAGGTTCGAAAAGACCTTAAAGATCATTGAGTCCAACCGTTCACCTAGCACTGCCAAGTCCACCACTAAACCGTGTCCCTCAGTACCACATCTACCCATCTTTTAAATATCTCCAGGGATGGGGACTCCACCACTTCCCTGGGGAGCCTGTTCCAATGCTTGATAAGCCTTTTGGTGAAGAAATTTTTCCTGATATCCAATCTAACCTCCTCGCTGCCCCCGGCACAACTTGAGGCCAATTCCTCTTGTCCTATCACTTGTCACTTGGGAGAAGAGACCAACACACCAACACTGCTACAACCTCCTTTCAGGTAGTTGTAGAAAGCGATAATTTCTCCCCTCAGCCTCCTTTTCTCCAGGCTAAACAACCCCAGTTCCCTCAGCTGCTCCTCATGAGACTTGTTCTCCAGACCCCTCACCAACTTTGTTGCCCTTCTTGAGGCTCCAGCACCTCAAAGTCTTTCTTGTAGTGAGGGTCCCAAAACTGGGCACAGTATTCAAGGTGTGGCCTTACCAGTACTGAGTACAGGGGGACAATCACTTTCCTAGTCCTGCTGGCCATGCTGTTTCTGATACAAGCCATCTTCAGAGACTTGCCACTTTCCTCCCATCCTTCCAGAAATTGCTATCCCCTTGGACCCATCTAACCAAGTGATCATTCCCTGACCCAGCTCACTCAGACTGGACCAGGTAGATGGAAACAAAGGCTGGGTGCTGGTAGTGGGATCCCTCCATGTCAGGCTGAGCCATGTTTGGGGACCTTCTGAAGGGTGGGGAAGATGCTAAGCTGATAGGTTTTGTTGTTGGCAGTCACCTACTGTTCCTCTGATCTTTGGGGGAGGTGGGTTGGCAGGTGTAGGTTGTTTTCAGTGTAATTTAGGATTGCTCTGAAGGTGTTCCTAAGTGACATGGCCTAGGATGGTTCATGGAAGGCTATTCTGCTGACTGGAGACATCCTGAGTGCCAAGCACTCTAGGGATATCATCTCCCCTGTGCTGTTCACCACAGGGAGAGCCAAGCTAGCAGCAACCACATTAACGACAGTAGTCACATCAGCACAAAAGCCCAGCCCTCCTCCTGAGCAAGCTGAAGCCAGGCTAGTATTTCTAGTGGAGCAGTGCTGCCAGGGATGGAAGTACCAGCTTGAGGATCTCATCATGCTCCTTCCTTGTGTGGGCTGGAAGTATTATAATCCTTCTTGGCATGCCCAAAGATTGGCAGTGCCCCTATTGCATACAGCACACACACACACAGCTATACCATGTTTCTTTATTTGGGAGTAATATATAGGGTTCCTCTGTCAAAATGACAGTACAAGCCAGGGACAGGATGTGTGCGTATGTATCTTCCTTCAAATGCTGAGGCCCTGCAAAGCTAAGGATCGTTCACCCTCATTTCTTTCCCTGGAAATAAGTTTATGACATCTCTGTGCATCCTCTTCTGTTGAAATTTTCATACTTTTTTTTAAAAATATTGATATTCTTACTAAAACAATTACTTACCAAACAGCAACTGCCACTATCTTCATGACAGATTCATTTAAACACTGGCAAAAGCTGACCAAAGGAACGCCACTGTTCCCCATCCTTCCCAACATTATACCTGCAAACAAAGGCATTCGGGTTCAATTTCTCAGGTGCCTTCATGCAAAGCCCCAGCGCTTTCCCTCCCTGCTCTAATTCAAAGTGAACTAAGTGGGAGATGACTGGAATAGATCTTTGTGCTGTATAAACAGATGTGGTATCTTAAAATCTCACCTTACAGACACAAACACAACAAGAGTGTGGGGGAGCCAGGCCACAGCCTTGTGCTTTGACTCCATACAGGGCACTCTCCCCTAGCTGTTTTTTTTTCATTTGCAGTTCCCTGAAAGTTTTCCAGTGGCGGTATAGATTTTTGTGTTGTATATTCACTTCCCCTAGGAGAAAGCCTGCTTCCTTAATTATCTTTTACAGACCCTTGAGATGGATTTACCTGCTCTGAGGGATCTATGGAAGACAAACTGAAAAACATTTTTCTCATGAAGGAAGCTGTATCTGCCTGCAGTCTGCCTTATTGCTGTGCTCTGAGTACAACTGGGCAGCATCCATGAGATGCTTCTGGGGCAAAGCCAGTATTGAGGTTTGTTCTGGTAACGGGGAGTTAATATGGGGGATCTCCATCCTATTTTTAGTAGATAACTGTCTACATAATAGCAACCAACCCTTTGCAAATTTGGGGGAGATAAGGAAATGCAAGTTTCTGTGAAAAAAAGCCAAATTGCTATACAGACTTACTAGCAAAGAAGGAAGCAAAGAAAGCCCATTTACGTGCACCCAGTGCTCAGAAAGGAAAAGAATACACCTCTGGGATGTGTCATCTAACCACGTATTCTCCAGACAGTGTTAATTTCCAATAATGCATATAAATAAACATATTTTTCCTATTTTATTAGTTTTCTGCAATCACTCCCTGAAAGGATTATGAGTGATCGAGTTAATTGCTCAAGGAAGCACTTCAAAAGCTAGCTGCACCGAGTGAGACTGCCTTTGAAGGGAGTTTCATGAGGAAGCAGGGGACTATGAGTGGGGTGTGGGCTGCCACTTGCTCTGGATGTGCAGTGTCCTTGCTTTGAGCGGGAGCCCAGGCTCTGTCCCTTGGAGCCCACATCTGCACCTGCAAGCCAGGTCTAAGGCAGCATCGCTTCCAGGGAAATCCCCTCCTGAGGCAGGGAGGGAGGCTCTCAGCTGTTTTATCCAGGGATTTCACAATAACAGTGCATTCAAGATGTGGGTTTGCAAGCCTGTTCATACTGATCTAAGCTATAACTTTTAGGTCAGAAAACAATAATCTTTTATTAAGCATGTTACTCATCTTTGGTAATAGGACATTAAATTTAGTTCAGCTCTTCCAGCCTGATCAGTAGCAGTTTTACAAGAGTCTTGGCTTCTAATTCTGCATAATGCCAAAAAGAAGAAATGCCCTTTTTTTTCATTTTACAGGAATAACTGAAATTTGCTCTTTAAAACACTGTTCTACCTAAGCATGAGGCTGTTGGTGGGGACAGACAGGGCAGCAGGCAGGACTGGGGACTTCTGTCTGCAGCCCTGGTGTACCAAGTTCCATTTCACTGCAAACATTTTCCTTGTAGAGAATAAATAATGCATGCTCCTCCAAGAGAAAAAGATCAGATGTCTCAAGGCTTAGCCACTTGTGATAATCTCCAACAGAAATTCCTGCACACTGTGTGAGAAGAGGTAATACATCTAGTCACAGCTGAGCGCAGCATCAAGGCTTTTCGTGTGTCTTAACCTCACACTCTGCCTGTCAAATGTTGCCCATTTTATTGCATGTCTGGCAAAGAAGAGTCATTCATGCACAGGATTTATTCCTGGAGTGAGGTTACTAAGCAATTCAGCTCCCACTTCAGGAAAAGGAAAAGACAGTTAGCTCCACTCTAAATTCTTGTCCCTTTATGGTATTCTGATGCTGTTCAAGGACCTTAAAGAAGCTGTAATAAGAACTCATACCCACCCTAATGTTGTTTTTTATGCCAAAGTGGTGTAAAAAGACCCTTCTGCAAATAAGACTCAGTCAAAGGGAGCAGAACTGTTACAAAGCACCAAGGCCTGTATACCTTTTTTTTGCAATAAATAAAAACTTTGGAAGGATGCTCTCCTTTCATAGAGATTCAGTCCACATCTTCTGTTTCATTGCTTCCATTTTTTGAGAGGGTGCAGAAAGCTGAAGACAGTGATAAGTGCTTGGCTGCAACCTTTGTTCAAAGTGACAGTCTGAAATAGTCACCAGTAGATGACAAGTTTTGTGGGTTTAGTGTCTTACATTTGTTCACAGTGAATACAGTCACAGCTGACCCAGCAGCTGGGGCTATGCTGCACATGGCAGTACTGGCAGTACATTTTCTGTACATCAGCCTGGAAGAAACCAGCTCCCAGCTTCCACCTCTTGAGCCCCAGGCCAGCAGACTTAGGGGCATGGTAAAAGTAATACATTCAGTTCTAGGAAAAAAATGAATGATCTTCTGTACTCAGAAGTACAAAATTGTCCTTGATCCTAATAAGCACATGTAATTAATTCATTCATATCCAATACTTTTTGGCTGGAATAGTGTTTTCCGTGACATTGTACTTTGGGAATTGACTATAAAATACTACAAACTGGGGCAAAGTCAATTTTCAGCAGTGTTGCATGTGGAATACCACCCTCTGGAGAAACCAGAAAAGAGAGACAAATCTGATAATTCCAGACTTGATTTTTGACCCCTTGTGCTGGTATGAACTGCAATATACTAAATACTGTCAAAAATGTTTTATGGAAATACCTCTGCTCACCAGATTAACTTCCAAGAACAAATTTAGATAAGGAAAATCTGATCAGCATTTTCTTGTAAAAATCATCAGAACTTTATGATTAACTAGACCATGTTTGTTTAAATTCCCTCTTCCAAATCCATGAACATAATATAACACGCATGGCACAAATGAGTTCCTTCAGCAAGTGAACCTGAATAAGTTAGCCAGACAAAAGCTTTTAGTGATAAGGTACTAAATGGTATATAACTATCAGCATAGCAAAAATAAAGTCAAGAAGTTTCAACCAAAGAGAAGATCTACAGATTTAAAACTGATAAAACAATATATCTTTGTAGCTCACTTATTTGAGATATCACTGAGGCTCATTATCTGAATTTTGTTCTTACATAGATAAGTGACAGTTATATTCTACACTACTAATGTGGTAATATGTGACTAAGATTGGGTAAGAACAACGAACAACACACTGGGCAGATTCCAGGGTTAAAGTAATTTTCCACTAAGTGGGGGTAACTTTAGCCAAGGAATTGGTCTGGAAGCAGGCTTTTCTTGGACTGCCAGCTGCAGGGGTGAAACATCCAGCCATGAGAGTGGTGGGTGTCTCAGCCTGGTGCCCCCTGAACCAAGAGCTGTGCGGGAAATTCTTTTTTCTTCTAATACAACACCTAGAGCTCTGGGCATTAGAATCATAGTAACTTCTTGGGATTTGGAAAGAAAGTCTGCTACAGATTTGTTTATTTCAGAATTTCTTGAAACATTCTCTGGGATTTCTGCTACTGGCCAGAGAGTGAAACAGAATATTGGCAGGGTCCGACCTGGTATAGTAATTCCTACCTCCTCTGAGCACACTGTCTTAGTGTTCCTTAGAGTCAGGAAAAAATGGTTCATAAATAAAAGCTCAAAATAATCCAGAAAAAAATAAATCAAAAAGAATGTAAGTGCATGCACAGAAAACAGAATGCATGAAACAAGTGTCATCGAGGATTTTAAAGATTTATCTTCCAAAGGTCAGGAGAACAGCTCCGTAACAGTCTTGCCTTTTCCCCCACAAGGTTTAGACCGAAGCAGTTAAAAAAGGTGAATCAAGAAACCAAACAATCTAACCCCTATCTTCTTCTTTTAAATGGATGCTTTACAAACCAAACGTGTCTGATACCTACCCATTGTGGCAGAGAATATCACAATCCCTAGCACATTCATGCCATCACTAGTGCCTGGTTCTGACTTGTAAATCACTTCAGGAGGGGGAGTGATATCCAAGGCAAAATTCTGGACATTGGATCCATTCTCATCCTGGACTCCATATATTATAATGCGACGAGTGGTGCTTTCAGATGATGCTTTGTTAGATTTAATGATGGGAATACTCTTGGTGCGATACTGAAAGAAAACAAAATAGTTTTTATTATAATATCCCAGCGGGAATTAATAGTTTAATGAGACTTCCTAAGTGTTCTGTTTCAACAAGGCTGCATGTTAAAGGGACAAGCATGAAAAGAATGACAGCTCCTGTCCCTATACTGCTAAAATCTGTAAAAACAGTTGAATTTTTGGAAAAGCATAACAAAATCAGAGTTTCCTATAATCAGCCCCTTGTGCAGCAAACACACTGTCTCCTGATAGAGCTATTTTCCTATAAGACATAATCAGGAATGACTGCCTAGAGATTCTGAGTGCCTTTCTCTTTACCTCACCAGAGGTAAGGTTCCCATGAAATATTCTCCCAGGTGAAATAAATATAGCCATGCCTCTTGCTCACTCAGAACTTTTAGATGAGTTTTTCTGGCCAAATTCAAATCTGAGTAGTTAGATTCTTCCCAAATACGTTATTTTGTTGCTTTAATTGGACATGGTATTCTGTTCTTCCTTTGTGCAGTGTTACTGTGTGCTCTTAAAGAGATCCCAGCTACTCTGTGACTGCAGTCCTGTGGTAAGAGAAACCATGCTCTAGGCATATTGGCATAAATTGTTCCGCTTCCTTACAGCACCTTTCTCAAGGTCCTCAAAGATCTGGCCTCAGGTGGAGGTGGAGCTGACATAGGTGTGCATGTCTACTCTCTAGTCACACTGTGCATTTTATGCTTGTTTATTTTGCCTTCAGATAGCAAGGCTGCTGAGGCTAATGGAGACTCATTAATTCCTAAATGCTGAAGGTACTAAGACCATCTGAAATAATATGCAATGTCTGTATCTGGATTCTGTTTTACAAAGATACATATTTTATACGATGCTGGCTCATCTCTTTCATCAGTGGTAAAAGGAATATAGCCACTTACCTGCTTGAATGTGGCCTCAACAAGATTGGCTGGAAACATGTTCCTAAAAATGAACAAATAAAAGAATAATTTCTGTGGAACTGAAGACAACTTCTGTTTACTGTGTCTTGGGTCTCCCACGATAAATCAGTTAGTTACCCTCCTAGAGAGCAAGGGCTGGAAAGGTGCAGAAGACTGCCACTCTCCCACTCATGCCATACAGCTGTACCAGACTGAGCAAGGCTCAAGAGACAGTTCCTCAGAATTAAAGTTTTGGGACTTGCTTCTAAATACCTGGAGTGAGAACCAGGAGCTCTAGTTTCAGTTTCTGGCTCTGCCACGTTTCTCCATACTGTTACTGGGGCAGTATAATTGCTATCATTCCCTTCCCTGTCTTCTAAGTGGGGAAAAGAATATTCCTTTATTCCATATTTTGTCTTTCTTACTTAGATAATGAGCTGTTCAAGACAAAGTCAGTGTTCAGGGATGTATTCTTGAGATTCCTGGGTACTGTAATCTACTTTGGGATTTCTAAGTCATGAGATGACTCATAAAATGTAGTACCTCCTCTTACACGTTAATCACTAAAATTATGAGTGATGGAGACTTTGCAGTGGTTTGGTCAAGAACAACTTTATTTTCAAAAAGGGGATCTCATTCCTGATTAAAATAATTGAGATTAGAGCTGCACAGTCTCTGCTAAATTTTAAGACAGTTCCCAAGGCTTCAGAACAAGTCTGAAGTGAGGCCAACAGCTTCATCTTTGCTCAGAAATGAGTTACAGAGGAAGACAATGACCATATGCTGTGAGATCTGCAGTGAGACCGATAGATTTTTAATTCCAAAGGGAACTCTTATTGTCATCTTTTCTGACTTTCTGCTAATTTATAACTTTTGTTTGAGCTAGATTACTACATTGCAGAAAGACATTCAATCCTAATTTGAAATGGAGAGCACACCCTCTACAGGCTTCAAAGAGGAATCATAGTATAATTGGGCAAAAAAAGCTAAAAATTAATATATTTCCACGCAGCATTTGGAAATCAAGGCTTGTGTGATGATTCTAATAGGATCATTTTCAGAACTGATTAATTTTCAGCCCCAAGTTCTGAACCTGTGGGCAGAAGACAGTGACAGCCTACAACCCAGTTCTATGCATACATAAATTTATGCAAGGAGAAACTCCTGAATTCTCCAACAAAAAGACTAGTTATTCAAAGTCCAGCTCAAGCCCTAAGACAGGGCAGCACCTAGGTATATGTGAAAAGCCCATTCTCATTCTAAAGAGAGTTGCTATCTATCTATCTATCTATCTATCTATCTATCTATCTATCTACAGTTAAGTGCTTGCTGAAGTGACACATTTTCCAGAGCTGCTTTCCTCTTTGCAGCAGCAGCATATGCCTGCTCCTAACAGAGTTGCAGCAAAAGCATGCTGCACAGCGCTGGCTTAGAAAAAACAATTTTATTTCTATTTTAAGTGATCATAATGTGACATTATGGTCTCACTTAAAGTTATGAGGTAGAATCTGTTTCAGTAGCATCAGGGACTGAAAGCGATTGCGACAAAGAGATAATTAATTATCCTTTTCAGGGTGAAGCAGAGGGAGAAGAATTTTAATTAGAGGGTAGTAGTACTGTCTAATGATTGAAACAGAAGATTGAAAAGGAAGGGGTTTTGTTGGCCTGCTGTGTGAGAGCAGACAAGGCACATAAAGGCATCATTGGTCATTTTGGTAAGGCTGTTGCTTTAGGGCAAACTAGTGTTACACAGACATGTTACTACCAGGCAAGATACGAGGTTGGTGTGCAGCACTCTAGTTAACTGTCCTGGCCTTTCCTTGCCTCAGTGAAGGTGAGACAGTTCACATTACCTACCCCTTGCAGCCTGATCTGCTACCTGGCATTCCTGCAGGATAACAGGGTACGCCAGCTGTCCTGTACACTGCAACACCTCCTTCCATTTTACCAGTCCTGCTTAAGAGCCCCAGGTGTGATGACGGCTGTACGCTACAGGGATGTGATAGCAGAGGACAGCAGCTTTGGCCATATAAGGCAATCATCATGTCAGCAAGGTTTAGTTAAATTAATGCATTCCCTTTGTACACCCTTTCATTTAATTGGAGTGGTTTAGCTTAAGACACTTAAGACACTGTGTAGTGATGTGCTTAGTGATGAACAACGCTCACTACACCACTGCAAGCAGTGCTGTACGGCTGAGTGCTGTGCAGCCATCAACAGAGCTTTCACCCCAGCAACAACAGTGCAAAGCAGTGGGTTATCTCTGCAAATCGTCCATAAAGCTGATGATTCTCTGGTTCAAATGTTGAATCTGTAGCCAAACCGAGACACAGACAACAGCTGGCTGTGCATTGCTTTCCTATCAGATGCAGACACAACTGCCTGAGCCCTGGGGACTTGGCTGACGCAGGGGACTGACTGAAGAACAACTGGATGGAGCTGGACCTAGGAAAAATGGAGAGGATCTTTACAGAATGGGGAAGCACAGGACAGAAAAGATGGTTATCGCCTTATTATGCCTCACAAGGGAATTCTGCTTCCAGATTGTTAAAGGCTTCATTAATATTAAGTTGTCTTTGTTTTGTGACTTCAGATGATCAGTTGAAAGATGCTACGGGAGTGCACAGTGTTACTGTGATGATTGTGCTCTGAGCTGCTGAGCAAATGTGAACTATTCTGAAAGCACAGATCCACACTGAGGATTCCTGCACAGCTCTGCATATGAATGTCATGTATGATCCATAGCTTTACAAAGAAATGTGAATTTAACTGCTGATGCTTTCCAATTTCTCCCTTAGTTTTGTAGTCCTAATTAGTAGAATTAAGAACAAATTAAGACAGCTCGAGAAAGGAAATATCATATGGTTAGTAGCTAGATTAAATGTTAGACAAATTTGTGGAGGATTAAAGCATTTTGTTTCTTTATCATTCTTTATCCTGCAGGAATTACAACTACCCACTTAATACTGGATGCTGGAATTCTCCCAATATTTTTTAATATATTATGCACTGTGATCCAGTCTTTGAGACTAGCCTTACCAAATTTATACAATTTATGTTGTGAAGGGCTGACCTGAATGTGTGTGCCAGAGCTTCGGCTTATTTTTTATTTTAAGCTGGTTTACTTGGATTGAAAAAATCCAGTATTAGCCAAAATTTTGATTTGTTAATTAAAAACATTCAAGAGAGCAATTCATGGATAAGAACTCTAACAGAGTAAAAACAAATTAAACTGTCACCTCGAGCCGGGGGATGATTGGGAGTGTTTGTTGGTTCAGTCAGGCCTCTTCAGAAACACTTGACGAATTCTTGCTTTAGGGGTATGTTTTCATGCATGTTGATATTTCCAGCCATGAGCTGGATGTTTGGCAGGGTTCTCCTGGGAATGTTTCAGAACAAGAGACTGAAACGAGACTGGTAGTGAGGGATCTGATGTTTTACCATGGAACTGTGATGAGGAGGGCTGGTGGGATCCTCACCACTGCTAGCCAGCCTGGCTGCCTTGGGGCAGCCCTCCTGTGGGTCTCTGTCCCACCAAACCTGAGCACTGGGGAATGCTAGCTGGGGTAGGAGCTTCAGTCTAGCACAAAATCCAGACACTTGCTTTTGTCCAAACATATTACAAAATTAATGGCAGGGTGTTGCAGCTTGTCGATCTCTCCTTGTGCTGCCCACCTATCTTCAAGGCATCCAGCCTGCAATCAGATTGGCCCCTGCAGATCTCTACTACCTTTACTGCAATTCTGGACAAGATAAAGATACCACATGGCTCTGGTATCAGGATCATATAGTGAGGCTGTTTGTCTACTCAGAACAGGCACTGTGTTTATCACTGACATATATTGAATTAAAGACACTGTTGGTACTTATGAAGTAATAACTCAAGCAGAGCTACTCATTGCTGTCACCACCTATAAATGCTGTTGTGTTTATTCAATTAAGAGAGCTCAGCAGATAAAATACTTCTAAATTTCCAGCATTATTTTAGATTCCTTAAAAGGTACAGGACATAAAATAATAGTGTGGGAAACTTAAAGTGATCTGGGATTAATTGCTCTAGTACAAGCAACATTGTCTCTAACCTCAGTGGCACAATCCAGCATTCCTGCCAAAAATAATTTCACATAATAATAGGGAATTAAATACAGTGAATAACATTGAGTGAGGCTGGTGTGGAACACAGATAAATTTAGGGCTAAGACAAAGATGATTGTAAAACAGAAATTGAGACATATGCTTTCCGGTTATATAAAAAATTAAGAGCTAAATGCTGTCTGCCCTGAGGAAGAACATTTCCCAGAGCATCTCCTGCTTCATGAATTCTGCCAAACAGAGTGGGAGTGTTCAACACAGGCTAAAAGAGTGAATGTGCGTGAAACTTCAATATCAGCTCAGTGAACCTTCTACAGACCATAAGCTATTAAGCCACAGCTGGCACAGCATGCCTGGCCTGCATTTGCTGTGATAGCAGCACATATGCACAGCTGACCTACTAAACACCTTCTTTGACTACATCCTGCTGTGGTGCACAGGCTGGCTCATTCTGCTAGCAAATTCTGAAGTCCTTCCCTAATTTTGTATGGGATAAGAGGTTTCAGATGTAAGGCAGTATCGAGTTAGAAATGTGTATGTATGACTACGGCAACATGTGTTCTGCAGTTTGGTAGCCAAGGAATTTGAAGAAAATCCTGAAGACTTGTATCAAGTATAGACAGCACCTGGTCTACAAAGCAGCTCTGAGGGTGCAGCTCCCCTTTACATGTAGGACTACCGAGCACCTTATCACTGCCAGAAGTGGGAGGTCCTCTTTCCTTCTCCATTGTCTCCCAGCAATAAACCTACCAATTAATACTATTTGCCCATTTTTGCTCCCCTGTTATTCTGCTGCTTTAGGAACTGAACTGTGTTAGGAAGCCATTTTTCATCTCAGGCCGTGCCTTGGCACTGCCCCCAGGACATGGGAGCCCTTTTGCTCTCTTCAGAAGGCTGCTGACTCTGAGAACTACAGTAGTGATACAAATATCAGCACTGTTAAACTGTTTTACTGCTCATGCTGAATTAGCTGAATTGTCCACAGAACATTAGCCTACAGCTACTGGGATAGCCAGTTTGATGGCTGCTGGATAACTTCTATTAGAAACAATATGCCACATTCTGGTTGCAGTTGTACTACTGAATATCTGAGATACTCGGAATGAGTCCTGAGTACATCATCTGTTGATACAAAGCATTCAGCATTTGCAGATCTTTTTAATGAGAAATTAGGTCAGCTGCTCTAGTGTAAGAGCAGCCACAGGTATGGCAGATGTCATTTCCTTGACTCAGAACACCCATTCCCTCTGGGGCACTCTGTGCTCTGCAGCAGCAATCTGGTTTTGCTCTCAGACTTTGATGTTATCAGTACTTAATCCCTGCCACACCAGACAGTCTTTGACTGCAGTCTCCCACGCTGTGGAATTAAAGCCACCAGACCGGTTTTTGCTACACACACATCCTCGTAATATTTTATTGGCCTGTATTTGCACTGGGCATAAAACAGCTTTGGACCCTTTGCTCTCAAACTTGAACTAGCATAGCTGAACTTGCAAGAACATTGTTTTAAGACTGGGTATTTGACAGTATTCTGATACGTCAGTGTTTGAGATCTTACCCTGTCACTCTATATAGTGAGGGTACCGAGAGAGTAAAATTGGAGTCTGAGTCGCTTGACATGACAGCTGTAAAGCATCCATGTTTTACAGCTGCGCACAAGAATGAACAGCACTGTGGTTCCAATTTACTATAGGCTGGTGTCCTTCTCAGCGTCATTATCTTAATCATATAAATTTATTTGCTTTTGCTGTCCTCTGTGTGATTTCATCATCAGCTGTGTAGACTCCTGACTACTGTTACTGTACCACAAGAGCCACAAATCCTGTCCTCAGTTGTATGGGGACACATCTGAAATGCCTTCCTACAGTGTCAGTGGGCTCCATCAGGGTTTGTACTCCTGAAATCAAGGGCAAAATTTAATTCAGCAAGACTGAAAAAATGACCTGTCTCAGGGCCCATGGAAAGATGCATCTTGCACATCAGTAGTCACCTCCAGTGCCTCATCTCATTCCTCTATCAATCTTACTACCTCCTGCTAAAAGGACCAAAGAAGACTTTTGCAGAATTAATGAGGCATTTCAATCCTCATTATTTTGATAAAAGATATAATAGAATGCAAAAATCACTAATCGGGTCTAAGCCATTTTGTCTTGCTTGTCTTTTTTGCAAATCAGAGCAGAACTCATATTGTGGAATCATTTTGCCAAACACGTGGACTTTTTATCTGTCCTGAGGGTGACACTGTTGCATGACCTTTCAGCTCCAGTAAGTGATCTGGAGGGTGAACTTCCTTACCCTGCTTCTTCTGAAAGAAAATGTCCTGACACAGCCCCAACAGGGCTATGGCTTTCTGAGAAAATCATTCTTTGGAGTGCAAGCACAAGTACCTCACATCTTTAGGAATCTTGAAAAGGCTGGATCATATCAAAGGTAACGTGACAGGCCCAATGCACTTCCACTATGGTACCAGGTAAAAGTACCTTTGCAAGGCAAAGTCATTTCATAAAAACTGTACGTTTCCATTGGAAGATGTCCAGGCCAACTGTCAGGAGGACAGACAATTTATTCCCCTTTAGGGCTGAGGCTTTCCTAATGCAGTTTTAACCCCTGGCCCCCATGCACCTCCCTCTCTGTGACTAAGACCTCCTGACCGGAGAGCAGAAACTGCTTCGTAGTCCATCTCCCCAGCGTTGTTTTCATCATGGAATTATCTTTCTTCCATGTTGGTTTGCTTTTGTGCCAAACAGGAACCACACATTTAGGGGCTTCAGTGTCCTTTGTAAGTACCTGAGGTTCAGGCTTCTGTGCAGCTTGAACTGCTTAAAAATTAACCAGAAGAGAACATCTGGTCACATACAGTGCAGAACACTGCTGGCACCAGACTGGTTTTGTGAGATAAAAGAAAACTGGCAATCTGAAATGAGTAAAAAATGGTAGTTTGCCATAGGGGACAGATAAATATTTACACATTATATACACAGTGGCTTTTGGCAAGATATATGAATGTAGGGCAAAGTTAGTAAAAAAAGTTCTTTCATAGTTTAAACCCTGTATCATTTAATGCACTATTAAGTATCTTATTGCATGTATATACAATTCAGTCTTCAGCTGTAAACTTTTTAAAGCATGATTTCTGGTTCTGCATAGCCTGGACTTTTTCCAAACTACAGCGGACACTGGGTTTCTCCTGCCCTGTTTTCAAGAAACACAATTTTCATAAAATAGAATATAGCCCTTAGCTTGAAAAGAGGGAAGGGAAATGATTTTAAAGAGTGCTCAGGATTCCCATGAAAACATAAATCCTCTACAGTGTTTATATCCTCTTCCAACTATTAATGGTATAAAAAAACCAACCCTCTCTTGGTTAAGCCAGATTGAGTTTCCCGGTACCTGCTATTAAATTGCATGCAATCCTGAATATTCAGTGGTAAAATGCTCTGACTTAGCCTTCTAGTAAAATTCAGGAATGTACAAATTTGTGTGTTATGGGTTAAGGCATGATTGTATTCACTGAACTGTTTTATCTGGAGCTTTAGAACTGAGTAAGCTTGCAATGTCATGCTGTCTGGATAGACTTGAGAAAAACTAAAAATGTATGTGAACCCTGCACTTGCCGATGCCCAGATTTGCACACATAGTCAGGCTTATATAAAACAGGAGGGTGAACCCCCAGTTTGGCTGGGATTCTTTTCCTCTTGTGAATGTTTACAGTGTTTGCTTGTTTGTTCTTACCAGCCAAATTTTGTTTCCCTTGGTGACAAATGCAAGTAGCATGATTTAAGTTGCAACAAGATTTACCCTTCTAAATCAAAGGTATTTTGATAATGGCAACAGAATGGGGTGGAAATGATAACTGCTAATGTAAACAGTGTGGTCGTGAGTCATATATCTTGTTTCACAAATGTTCGTCCCCAAATTATAGACATTTTCTATTCTGCTTGTCAGGTGAATATATGTTGTAGAATTACACAAACCTAATATTTAAATTGAACCCCCTTCCTGTAAATATGTCCCTTTTTGCCCTTTTGAATAAAACACTCAAAGTCTGAATTATGTTAAAAAATTGATATATTGACTTTCTTCATTTCTTAACTCACAAAAGGCTACTAAAAATTCACTCTTTTATTTCTGGGGACATAGTACAGAGTTAATTTCAGTAATTCACACAGGAAAAATAAGGTAAAGATGTACGCTGATTCATTGCAATTACTTCCACTGAGGTGCCCCAAAAGCCACATTCCTAGAACAAGACTCCTTCTAGGTATTGTACAAGCTGGGAATACTTCCTCTGGCACCACAGATTTTTCTGAACAATCCTCAGTGAGGTAATTTCTTTTCCATATATCTTGGTTCTCTAGCTGTAAAAAAGGAAAATGGTCCTTGCCTACCTCACAGAAGTATTGTACATTATGAGAATAAACCATTAAAATTCATAAAGCATCAGCTGCTTCGGTGTGTTAAAGAGAACAAGATGATTCTTAGCCTGAGGATTTATAGTTTTAAATACAGAAAAAAAATACACTTTCATGAACCTTGCAGTGCTTGCACCAGAAACCTTGAATATAATTAAGGCAGATTTGTACATCTATCTCAATGTAGCAATAAAGTGGCAGCTAAAGAAAGAAGCATCTTTAGAACAGCATTTACTGCACAGCTTCAGACTCACAGCTGCCTTCTGAGTTGCTTGTCCTTAGCCTGGATCCTGGCACACTGCCGATAGAGAGGGGCAAGTTATGCAAGGGGAGATTCCTGCACAGGTACAAAGGTGAACTACCAAGTTAAATGAGTATCTGTCTTCCACAGAGAGTAGAAGATGTATTTCGTTTCAAGCTGGATCAGACTAAAGCAAAAATTCAGACATTTAAGGCCAAAGCAGCACTAAAGATTTTAGGTATTGAAATGTTGATTTTAGGTATTTGAATGTTGAAAACACTTCTATTATGCCGCATTCAGTGGCCTGTCCATCCAGACTGAATCTAGGAGGAAATAAGCAGGGACAGATTCCTATCCACAGGTCTTGTCCCCAATGTTTTTGGGTTCCCTTTAGAAAGGAAGTCTTTTGAGTACTTTTTTTTTGCATTGTAAAAAATGGTTGGCTTATAGATATAATTTTTGAGGCATGAAATTTGGTATGTTGATGAGATTATGTATGGCCTGCTTGATGTGAGGTTTAGAGCCATTTTCAGAATTAGGCAGTACAGTGTCACTGTTATGTCCTAATCAAATAATATACACTGGAGTTTTTCTCGCTGTTTTGTTTACATAACAGACACACACACGGGAAGCACCATCTGCAAAATAATGCAGAATAATCATGTGATTATTGATTAATGTTGCAGGTGTTTAGGATGAGCATGAGGCTCTTGGTTTCATTTATTGCTAACTCAGTACATTCTTTAATTTCTGATTAAAACCACTTCTAAAAGCAAAATCCTCACCCAAAAATTCCAGAAATTAAATTTCTAGCAACATCCTCCCTGCCAAAAATTCCAGACCTGACTGTGTCATATATAACATCACAAGAAATAATATTGTACTTCATCATTTCAAAGTGGCTTCAAATCTGAAATCAGTGAGGGTGAATACGTGTATCACCATGCCAGGATTCATGCTTTTAAAATAAACCCCACAATTATGTCACATATATCATCTCTCCACTTGTACATTTAGCATTCTTCATTTGAAGAATGCCAGATGTTTCCTGTGTAAACTTCTGTGCACATATGCAATTGATAAATTGAGAGGAAATTAATGAATTGAGAAGATAAGCCAATCTGGGCCTAAAAAGATGGTCTCCAGCTGTGAATGGAAGTGATTTATCATTGAGCTAAAGGATCAGCTTTTCTAGCTCAAACCAGCAGATACATCATTACATTTAATCCAGACTTCCACATAGATATTTAGGAGTTTTGCAATTGACTTCAGCAGAGCCAGAATTTCACCCATAGTGTTTGCCTAGGCTGAAAGCCCATTCCCCACAGTTGTGTTATTCTTATTTATCTATCCAGTAAATGTGGTAATTTCTGTAGTGGAGGAATAAAAACCATCAGTTTGTGCACTCAGGGTAGAAAGATTGCAGCTGTGACTGCTGCTTAGCATAGCAAAAGGAGAGAGCTTTATTCTCTCTTTTTAAGCTTCGGTAATGAGAGTGGCTCATGTGCCTGTTGTTGTTGGCACCTGCCCAAACCGGTGAAGACTCTAAGGTTTTGCAGTCTAAAAGCATGTGCCTGGTCAGCAACATGAATGCCTGAAATATGCATGCAAGCTGTTATAATTTGCTCAGGTAAATGTTTGTAAGAAGTGAAATTACAGATGATATTTGCAAAGGTTTGGATCAGGACATAGTATTTTACCTGCAATGAGGCTCAGCAGAATAGAGCGTTCCCAAACCTCACCACTAAACCTGTGGTGTACAGGGACTAACCAGACAGAGATGAAGAGATGAGATCGTAACTCAGATCTCAGGTTCCAGACATTCAGTCGTTTTATGCAAACATAATTCTATAGAACTGAATTTAAATTTTGCATGCCCAAGTTACTTTTCATCTGACTCATCTCCATGAACTAGTTTATGCCGGGTCTCAAAAAGCAACTGGGCTGGTGTGAGGAAGGGGATGGGAACCTATGGTTAGGGAGACCCTTTCCAGAGACAACTGTAAGGTCAGTTTGGATGTAACATTGCACCCTATGTCTCATTGTGCCTTTAATTGTCTAAGACCAAAGGCCTTAGAAACAGCTCAGCACAGTAGAAATGGTTTCCAAACACTGCCGTTGTGAAGATAATAATTAAGATTACTCTTTTCTTAAATTCTTTTTTCTTCTCATGTTACTTTGTCATACTAAGGGGTTCAAAGCTCCAATAACTTCCTCAGTTCCTTCCTCTTGGTGTAGGAATTATAGTCCTTTATGCAGCAGACACAAAATAATATGACTTAACATTATGTCACAAACACACATGCGGGAATTCCACTGCACGTGTATCGTGGCAAAGTCACTGGGGAGATACAGATGCCATGAAGTGCACATCTTCCCACTGCAGATGAAGATGGTGGTCTTCTGGAAAGCTACAAAAGAGAGTGCGCTCAGCTGCTGCTCCACGGCTAATATAATTTGGCTTATTCTCAGTAAGACATCGATTGATGCAATAGAAGAACACAAGGGTTTCAGATGGCCTGGCTAAGTGCAACTGGAGGAGAAAAAAAAGATTTTTATAAGCTTTTCATCCCAGTTCCTTCTAATTTGAGGTCCCAGTAACTCTCATTAAAGTACGTTGTGTGCTGATGCCCTCTCAGAGTCAGGAATTTGGGTTTTTGAAAGGTAAACTGTGAAACATTTTTCTTTTTAACAAGTGAAACTCCACACACTCTTTGTGTTTTAGATACACACTGTGCCTAGACACCCTTGCCCAATACAGTATGAGATCACTGGCTTGAGAAACTACCAACCAAAGATAAAACTTGGTCTTTCTGCATAAGCAAAATAAATCTGAGGCACATACTATGTTCAGTCAGGAAACTAATTCCACTGGCACCCGAAACGTTGACACAAAGAGGGATACTCAGGCAAGGCTATCAAAATGCCATTGGTGCTTTAATGCTGGTCTAAAAGAACAACCCTCCATTCTGCAAAACAAAGTAAAACAAACAAGAGAAAGCCACAAAGCAGAAAAAATAATGTGATAAAAATAAAGAATAAAAATATCACAGCAGTGGTCTTTCTAATTGTATCCTTCATCTGAGAGCTGCTATGAGCAGTTATAACAGCACTTTTAAGAAATATTTCCCCCAAAATGTGGATTTCAGCTCTTATATTTAAGGTTTTGCCTATTACAACCGTCTGCCCTCATTTAAATTAACATTACATTTAAATACTGTCTTGGACTCAATAATAGATTTCATGGTGATCTCGACAGGTTACATGTGATTCTGTGGGGGTAAAAACCCCTACCCCAGTGTTGTTAGTACTTCTGATACTTCTGGTGGCCATTCATTTAAATTTTACTAGAAAGAGCCAGTAAAAACATCTGATAACTTGAAAATCATCTTCTGAAATTTTCTTGATTCTTTTTCTTGATTTAAACAAAATGTTCATCCTTAAGTTCAGAACTTATCCTCAGGCCACAGTTCCTCATGTACTTATGCACAAAATGTTACCTCCAGAAAGCAGAAAGAATGAATGTAGTTACCGGATTAAGTCAAGCAGTGCATCCGCAGAGCTCATGATGGGCTTTCCACCCTCTTCAGTGCTCTCCTTCTGTGCTGCTCCACCCGGATGGATAATGGAGACCATAATTATTCCCACAATCACTGCCACAAATGTTGTCCACAGGTAGTAAGTGACGGTTATGATACCTAATCGACTGGAAGTCTTGGCATCCAGGGCTGCTAGCCCAGACATTAAACTGTGGAAAGAACACACAACGTATATAGTATCTTTTCCATAATGTTAATGCAACTGAAAACCTAATTTCGTAATTATTCCAGTTTACCTGCATCTCTTAGGATTGCCTATGTATCAGTGTTTTTAGAAGCTTGTCAGTAACACTAAAGCTGTAGCCTCTGTGTCTAAAGGGATGTTTCCCACTTGCCATGTGAGATCCTGGTTACTCGAAGGAACTTGCAAGCTCAGGCTGCACACATGGGGATTGAATCCTATCGACTGTTCAGTGAAGCTGAAGGGACAATTTTACATAACCTACATGTGTCATGGCTCGGTTCACAGGAGCAATGGCAATAATCAGTCATACAAACTTAGGTATGAAACTCTACACATAATTTTACAGAATCATAGAGTAATTCAGGTCAGAAGGGACCTCTGAAGGAAACCTGGTGAAGCCCCTTACCCTGTCCTGTGTGAAGCCAAATCACGACTTCAAAATGAAAAATGCTAAGGGGAAATTTTGTCATACAGTCCATTTTTTACCCCAAAGAATAACTTTTTTTCTTTCTAAACCAATACAAAGCACGATATATTTTTGCTTTACCAGGGGGCACACTGGGGAGCAGACTGTGATTCAGAGTGCCTCCAGTCGAAGTGGAGGCAGTGTATGGTGTGCAGAGGAAACTCCATCATGGGCAGGTGTGGCTGCACAGTGGAAAATGCCATGGTCACTTCAGCCTTTCTTTCCTCTTTAGCTCCCTGCCCACCACTGCCAGAGGATGACCAGTGTCCATCCTCTTGCTTGTATAGCTTGCCTCTGCCAAGCTATGCAACTCTCCACCAAGTGCTTTAGCTCCCACTGACCCTCTTCTATAGGGAAATTCGACTGGGCACTGTTTGGTCCCTGAACTTGCTCCAGGCTGCTCTGCTACAGACCCTGATGCTCTTTCCAAGTGACCCGAGGCTGAGATTTGAGTTTCCAGTGACACCAGTGTAGCTTGGGGCTTTAATTTGATATTTAGCTTTGAATATTTCTCTGTAAACTCTTCAAAGCATACATCTCAGGAAAACTGCAGGTGAAATAAAATACCACATTTACTATGTGGTGTGCCCTGCTGTCTAGCTTTCTCATCAAAACAGAACCGTTTATCAGGCCTTTCCTCATAAAAAGTCATTTACTAAGCTGCACCTCCTTGAATGAGATCTCCTTGACCTCACTCTGCTGAGTGAGGTTGTCTAGAGCCAATGCTAAAGTGCAGCTTAACCTTTATAGTAGATTTAATGAAATCAAATGGGTGGGATTTAGTGCTCAGGTTCCTGCTATCCACTAGATTAATTAAGAAAATGTATTGCTTTTCTGCATTGCCAGTCTCTCCTCTAGCGTGGGTTTTGTTAACACTATAGGAGCAAGGGGAAACATTGGTTGCACTGTAATATGGATAATTTAGAAAATGAACAGCTTGGTAACTCTCACTTTTGTAACCATTGTTCTTCCCTCTCTTTTATCATTGTATTCAATAAAAATTCCACCTTTCTGCATGTCTGTAAAGCACTGTGTACAAACAGCACTACGTATTAAAAAAACAGTAGCAGCAATAACACTTAGTTCCTTGGTGTTTCCCTTGGACGGGTCCATAGGGAAAGGAAATATTCTAAAACATTTTTTGATAAAACAGTTGAGGTAAATACATAAACAAAAAGGAAAAATGAAAATCAGGTTGATTTTGAACTAGCTGGATGTTTTTCATGGTAAACATTTTCAGTGTCCTATATAGATACATTACGCAGGGAAATTGACACCAGTGGTATGAAGTGGTATGAAGGCCTCACAGTTGACCAGCAGATCTGTTACTTGTAGGTAGGATGCCATGCAGAGTGATGACTTGGAGACGGCACTACTGAGGAGACAGACAGTACACTTCTCTTCCTGGTATAGCCCTGAAGCCACTGTCAGTGTGATAAAGCCACACTGTCTGTTGTTCTTGATGTCGCATTGTGTTTGTTCTACAGAACAACAGAGATGAACCCTGAGCGTAGCGCTTGAACTGTCTTGATTGTTCACCTGAGAAGTATGTCCAGAAGTACTTAGGGACAAAAATCCTAATTAAATATGTCCAGCGGTTCATGTGCCTTTGGGGATGCTACCTCAGCCTCAAGATGTTGGTCCGTTAGGATCTGGGAGGATGTTGTCCATCTAGAATCTAATCATACATTGGCTCTTAGGTGACAAATCCTGAGGGGGCTAATAATGAGATTGCTCTGTCTTGGGGATATTCATTAACAAGATCATCATCTGTAATGAGATTATCCTGTCACCAGATAAAGTCATGCTCAGTTCATGCTGTGATGAGAAAGTTCTCAAAAGTAATTAACTATGGAGGTGCAACAGGGGTAACTGTGATGTGACAGAAGCCTGAAAAAGAGTCTGGGTTCAGACAAAGCTCTGTGTTTTTCATGGCCTGCAATGCTCAGTTTTAAGAAGGGCCCAGTGGAAGCAATTCTCCAAAGACTGTGGAGTGACACTGGTCATGGTTTTTTAAGCAATTGCTCAGAATAATTTTCAGAAAGAAATTCCTGTAACTAGTATGAGACAGTAATCTCTCATTAACTGTTTTTCATTTGACTTCATATGTTTGATGTCAGAGGGAACAGGACAGAAGACGTAAAGATTAAGAGACATATTGATTATCACAGTTGTTGTATGAAGTATGTAATACACAGTTATATCGCAGGTGCTCCTCACCATTGATCTCTAGAGCTCAAGCATTCACATAACGCAGCCGAAGAATGACAAGAAAAAGTTTTTTTCTTATTTCCTAGGGAATAGGGAAGTCAGGAAGAATAAGTTTCCTGATGGTTTAACTTAAGATCACTGTATCATGTCCAGGTTTTCCTTTTAAATCTAATTTTCATCAGACACTCTTGGCCACATAAAAACTTCCCCAACAGTTTCCCAAGCTTCTTCTAAACTGAACAAAGATGTTCCCATGCCATCCACTACTAGATCTCATAAAACACAGTGGAATGAAAACCAGTGTACCTTTAATTCTTGTCAAGCCTCAGAATCTGGTTAGGCCTGAAATAACAGGACAGATATTTGATTCATAGATTGAAATTATTTGACTTGCTATGTAGCTAAGTAGCTTCCACACGTATGTTTCATCTGTAGCTTCCATAACATCTTTTAATGATTGCCAAATGGACAAAACAGGATTAAGACAATGAAAAACAATCTGCAGCTTTTCTGAATAATTACAGTACATCTCACTTGTTTAATGAGTCTGGGGAAAAAAAAAAAAAAAAATCCACCAAAGTGTACTTTCCTGTTCAGGGACCATTTCTTAATTTGTATAGAAAAAAACGATGTCAAGCCTAAGGCTTCCAAAAAATGTGTTAATGAGTTTTGCCTGAGATATTGTCTCCTAGTGCAGGATTTATGTGAAATCTCCGATTACTATGATTTAAAAGGTTTCTTGCACCTTGCTTTGAAACATCTGGTGCTGGATATAATAACAGACACCATAATACACTAAGTAGCCCCATGACCCCTTTATCTCCTGCATTGATTGTTCCAATTACATGCAAAAATAATCTTCCTGTGGCTTTTATTTCTGCTGTCAAGAATAGTCTGCTTCATTTTTTTTTATTCTGTCTTGTTTAGCTAAAAAATCTTGCATGAAACTGTGTATTCTCAGAGACTACACATGACTTGAAGAATAGCCTCCAAATTTGTTGTATCTGCTGTATATGTGTGCAAATATCTGTTCTATGGTCCTTACGTCTGTCACTTTCAAGCCTCTTCAAAGTTGTATTTTGATAACCTGAAGATCTCTACACAATGCAAACCTAATGCTCCACAATAATTTAATGTTTGCAATCTTTCTAAGGTTTGTATTTTTATTCTTAACAAGTAAAAGGTATCCGGCTTTTTTACTGGAACTTAGGTAATTCCAAATCTGCTCTGCCTTGTTTTCTGGGAAATGTTGTTCTGATGCAGCCAAATCTGTCTTTTCTCTTCTCTGAACTATGTAGCCACATTTTTATTGGAGAAAGAAAGTC
Organism: Ibidorhyncha struthersii; assembly: GCA_013398815.1. NCBI lineage: Eukaryota > Metazoa > Chordata > Aves > Charadriiformes > Charadriidae > Ibidorhyncha > Ibidorhyncha struthersii. The sequence goes on along the minus strand of VZSZ01001558.1, from coordinate 757,471 downwards.
AGAAAGGCAGTAAACCAAATAGCAGCATTTCAATCAAAAACTCGATATGGCCAATATTTTTAAAAAAGTTTATTTACTTGCAGCATTTTAGTGGGACAATTATTTAAGGCAATTATCCCACTAAGACTTGAATTGTTTCATTCCTGATTGATAGTAAAAAAAATATTACCTAAATTATTTTATCTAGGATGGCTTGATTAAAGTTTGTTTACTATTTTTGTACAGTCTTTAAGTGATTTATGAAAGGTTACAATCAATTATTTCTTTATGGGGTCCTTGTTGAGGGAGGAAGGTGAAGAGCAAAGCCAGGATCAGTGCAAAATCTAATGAAACCTAGATGAAGCTTTTAAGGGGAAACTAGAAGGGAAGGGTAAGACCTCAACAACTCCAGGAATTATCATTATATATGACTCATTAAAAAATGTAAAGTCAGTCACTAGGTTGTTTAAAATATTGGTAATAGTACAAACCAATGAAACTATTAAGTAGTAAATTTCATGTCTGCTTTGAGAGAAATCTGTGTAAAACCCCCAAAACTACTACAGCAATTTTGATGTAATGAGGAAGGGAATTTTTTCAATAGCTCAGAAATCTAATTAGTCCCATGCAAACAAGTAGCTAAACCTTTATGAGCAACTCTAGGCTTGTTCTGGCTATCACTGATATGCATCAGAGTACTTATGAAGCATTTTATTTACAAATGAAAACAGAACTTTCTATCTTCTCTGCAATTCTCTAGTTTTTTCTTTTGCTGTCTGGTAAAAGTACATTTTTTGACCTGTCTCAAGATCAAAACCTATAACCCCAGAAAGGGAAAATACAAGATGCTGCTGTTAAGACCACATTCTGCATGTTTATTTTGTCTTCCTCTCCACCAGAAGCCATCTGGATGTTGCTTTGAAATAGATGGATTATGGATAAAGTTATCAGAAGGGATTAGTGTGATTAGAAAGACATTAATCCTGTCAAGAAGTAATGGTCAAGTATTAACCACCAACAGTTGTTCCTAGAATCATGTTTGTTTTCATTCATCCTGTACCCTCCCTCGCATTCTCATTTTGTAATTGCATGCCGTAGAAAAGACCTTCCTAAGCAAGTTCTCCCAGTGAGGCTGGGAAGCTCCTCTAACAGCTACATTAGAGATGATTATATTACAGTTGAGCATCATGAAAGTGAAGTGCTGGCTTCACTAATGCTGCTTGATCATGCAGGCGGGCTGTCGCTTACCTTTTCGTCAAGGTCAGTGCCTTCAAGTTTCAACATGGTAATAATCTCCATTTCCACAGCACAAGCCATTTAATCATCTTAAAATGCTTTACTAACATAACCTAATATCATACAGGAAGGACATATCTCCATTTTACAGGCAAGGAAACAGAAATTAAGGCACTTTAAATAACAACAAAAAATTTGCAGTGAAGAAAAGTATTCTTGAAGTGGTCTCTATATTGCAGTGGACCATCAGACTTTTCCTCATCTGTGCCCAGCTATCTGTGCTTTCAAGACAGGCTGCTTCACTTCCATGGAGGTACCATTTATGGAGGAACAGTTTGCAACAAAGAAAATAGAACTCTCTACAGTGATGAGTGAAAGAGATAAAAAACTTGCTCTGGCTCTTTCTATAGTTTGATGCTTGATTTTTCTCTATAGTCCCTAACGTAGTTAAAATTATTACAACAGTGAGAAAGAGGGATCAGAATGGCTCACTCTTTCCAGGATATTCGTCTGCTTTCTTCTAACAATACGGAATACCTGTAGAGCAAGGCACTGCCATGGCTGCGATAGAGAAGCCTTCTGCTCTCATCACGTGCCAGAGTGATGGTGGTACTGGTGGGACGACCATAGCCTGTCCCTGTCTCTGCTTCACCCTTTGTGATCTGCCCTTACTTACAGTGATATGTTATAGTTTGTTTTTTTCATCTCCAGATGTTGTAACTCACTGCACAGGAAAAAATGCCTCCTGCCCAGACATGCGAAAACAGCTAATTAGGGCATCTGTTGGTCTGTACCTGTATACATATTACAGACAACCAAGTGACATCTTGGTTGGAAGCTGGTGCCACCCTACACCTTCAGGCCCATCCACCCACTTTTGAGTGATGCCAGGACCTCTCATGTGGCATGACACCATTTGTCTAAATACAGAGGAAGATAAAATCCTGCAATAATCCATGTTCACACCCTGAACTAAGCTGGATCAGGTATGTGTTGTGCACTTATTGAAGGACAGCCCATTTGTATAGCCGAACACTCTTTCTGTGTATGTTTGTGTACAGTCCAGACAGACCATAAAATGGCACCTAGGATCTCTGTGAATTTTACTCAGGTTCAATAGTTTTTCAGACTACCAGTGTACTAACAGGCTTCTGCTGATCTGAACACAACTAAGGAACTAGGGTGATCACTTGTAGTCAGTGGAATGATCCCCAATGTCACGTATTATTAAAAGTTTCATAGTATTACAGCATAATTTTCAAGGGGGCGAGAAGTGTAAAGTCCTCCTGAAGGCCCAGGGGGCTACTAAGGTTTGTCTCCTTTGAAAATCAAGTCATAGGAAACAGCATTTTTAAAGTTTAGATATCTTGATATAAATGAAACGAGTGTCTATGCTCAAAGAAAACCCCATATACAAAAAGTGGAAGCTGTTTTACAGATAGGACTGTTGCAGCAGTTTCTCTATGGTTAGATTATCAGCCATAAATAGCACTTCAAATGTGAATTAACTTTTCAGAACACCTCTGTACATAGCTATTTTACTAAACACAGCGGAAGCTCAAAGGTGTCAGGTATGATGGAAAGTGTGGCTCTTGATCTTCAAACAACAGCAAATGAACAATATGTTAGATCTCCCTGTCTGCAATACACTATTTGCAGTGATTGTGTTTAATTATACAGCTAGGCTGCTGGAAAAGAAACTGAAATCTACAAAAGAAACCAAATCTACATTTCTAGTATATCGTAACATGCAGCTTTTCGAGATTCTGTTTTTTAAATAATGCTTTATAAAATAGTAGGAGTTTTATTTTTTCCCAGAATGTTGAGGTCTCCTTTTCCTTATCTAACACTTGTAACTGTTCCTGATAAACTGACACGCATAGCAAAAATCCTTCCAGGAATTCACATCATGCATTGTATTTTCTTAGTGTGTGATAGGAAATCTGGTTTTATAGACTAATGTTAACAAGGCAGGACTTTGTACAGCGCACACTGAAGATCAATGTCCAATGGCTGTTCCATCACTGCTTCATCCCAAATATCCCAATATGCAAGGCCACATCACATAGATGCGATACATCTATTAATGCTGGAAGGGACAACCAGCAACCTTTGATCACTGACTGATAAAGGAAATCTGAGACACTGTAGTATAGCTCATGCAGAATTCGGGCTGGCTTGTTGACTTTAGCTGTTCTGATAAAAAAAAATATTTCCTAAATTCAAAGGTCAGGATTCAAACAACACCAAATTGACATCCATGGAAAGAGCCAAGAATCTTAATACCTGATTTCCCATTCTGTCAGTTCTTTCAAGTGTTTTCAGATCAAGAAAAGGGCAAAAGGATTTGAAACACAAATTTGGATTATAAACAGATGTCATTTATTCAGCTGTTTATAGTTCATACGTGTTTCTATCCCAAGGAAACAGAGGGAACCCAGCCAGCCCCTCAAGCTTCACATGTCATTGCCCTTTCTTTTGCAAGACACTAAGTATTTTAGAGCTCTTAGAGGACTACAGAAAAATTCTGTCAGGTCACAAACTGCTCATACCCCACGTGCAATCACTTCAGTGCTTTCCACACCCATTCACTTTGTGACCATAGATGTCTATTGCACATCACTAGATCCCTACTGACACCGCCTAAATAATTTGTACCGAGTTGGTCCAATTTTATCATTATGACATGCATAACTCTTCAATATGTCATTTTTCACTGAAACAGTTTGGACCCATAGGTTGCATAAGCAAAAGGAAACAATAGAAGACAGTATGGGATCTGGCCATTAGACTCTGTATTCCTGACCACAGCTAAGAACATTGATAATGTTACAGATTATAATGTAGTGAAACTTCTGAAGATGTCTGGGGCATGGAGGAGGGATTCTTAATAAGGTTTCCTAAGAAGGTAGAATGGAATTTTCTTCTACAAGCTCAGGTGATCTCAAAGCATCCTTTGGAGAACTTTTGGGGTAATCTGACATCAGTTCTGCAATATAACGGCGATATGAATAACTTAAAGGAGCGTAATGGTGTTGAGTGAAATTACTGTCTGACCAGTTCTTCTTACCCTTGGGTAAACCTTCCCTTTCAGTTTCACCCAAGTAGAGTTTTGCTTTTCACTCTGAAAGTAAATATATTTATCCCCTCTTGTCATCACCTTAAAACTCACATCTCTAGACTGACTTTCTCTACAATAAAGACTGTAGATGGCATATCCTAGGAAAGGGCTAACAGCATGTTCTCACTGGGGTGAAATGTATTTTTATTATTATTTACATTACAGAGATACACATGACAGTTAGTTCAGAAATGGGATATTATACACATTTTACATTATCATTCAGGTACCCCACAGATTTTCCCATACTAACCAAGCAGAAGGTTTACCCTCCTCTGCTGGGGAAGACCTGTTCCCAAGTGCCAATATTTTTCTATTGGCAAGGTAACACAGGTGCAATAGAGGGAAAAATCCAAAGTCTAATAATTTGAAGAAAAAGCCCTGTGTTTCCAAGAGCAATTTAATTCTATGGGAGAATACAGCTGCTTTGGTACATTATAAAACATTGTTCTGAGCAGGCTCCTCAGAGAGCCATAGGCAGCATTTTGCAGCTGCTCCTCAACACCTCAGTAGATAATACAGTACATAAATTTGATTGCACTCGATTATGACCCAGTTTGGCAGCTGCACAAGCATAAGAACAGAACAACTGCTATTTATGAAAGAATGACTAGAGGGAATAGTTTAACTCATACATAGCAGAAAAGACCAAGCCAAAACTGACCAGAAGCTTATTTTATCTACACTTTCCTATTCAGTCTTCAGTTAAATTGTGGGAATTTTTACAAGACAACATAGAAAGTATCTCTCAGTCCTGGGAATGGATTAGAAGAAATAATACTGCACATATTGTCATTCACATAAAACTAGTATTATTGAGTGAATTAATTTTGGCTGTCCTCTTGGTTTAAATTTAATGATAAATAGGAAAAAAGATAGATTTCATAGCCTTTTAGAGATCTGTATTTTCCCTCTGAAGAGACATTGTATTGACCGTATCAGGCACTGACTTATAATCATGGTAGAAGATTTAGACTGCAAATTTCAGTGTTTGAGTCAAATTTTTCATTCCTAACTAAGTGTAAGCTTAAGCAGTAAAACTGACAAATAATCTCCAGTCTGTGGTCTATTACCAGTTTCACTGACAGCTGACAGCATGCAAAATGGTGCACCACACAATTTACCCAAGCTAATGGTCTGTCTCACAGCATGTTTTTAACCAAACCCTGAACTCCCAAAGAATATACTGTTGCTGTGAAGTTATTTAGGGTATGCCTGCACAGACAACTGCAGACAGACATGAACTCACCCTGCCTTTGCTCGGAGCTGCCAAGGCTGGTCCGGAAGCCATACAGCCACATTAGCCCTTCGTATAGGAGCTTGGGCGCAAAGCCACGCTAATGCGGCTATACGGCTTCCGTCAGGGATCTGGCACTGGTCTGCCCAGTTTGGCTCGTGGGCTAAGTGAGCTCACATCTGCTTGCACCCAGAGCATCTCCACATCCTCTTGCACAGTTTATACAATTGTCAGTTCTTCAAATGTAACTAATGAGTCCTGAGAGGCAACATTTGGTATGGCACAGTACAGCTGAACAACAACAGAATTGCATTAGGACAGAATGAGCAATACTTTTCATTAGTGGGATGTTAAAACCCCAATGCATTCCCCAAATTAGAGGGCTGTGAAAAAATGATATGGGGAAAAGGGTACTATAAAGGAGTAGTTTCTAATTAAATACTAGGCTTTAACAGCATGAGTAAGAATGACCCACTCAGGAATCTGAGCAGAAGGATAGGGGATTACCAGAACTGATGGCATTATGGACAGGAATCCCCTAAAGAAAGACAGTTCTATATTTAGCATATCATATTTAATTCAGCAACAAAACCACAATAGTAACAAATATTTATTACTACCCCCAAATGAGCCTTCAAATAAATACAAAATTTTATTGGCATTCACTTGCTTGTATCAGGCACAATAAATGAGCTTTATAATTTTAAAAAATACAAGTCAAATCAGTTATTTAGATTTGACTATAAAGGGAACAATCTTTCTTTAACAGATTCTACACATGGAAAAGGATCAAATCTCTGCTACTCATTATTTCTTGAACATCTAGCAAATGGTCAGTGGTAAACCAAACTGCTTTTTCTAAAGGGAATATTTGCTCAGCTAACAAGCCCATTAGACAGCTGAACAGTTCAATTCTGCCCTGACAATTCCTTCCTGCAAGTAGTCTCACTGCTTACTGCTTATCATAGTCTTGGAAAACTGGGCCCTATATCTATTACCAGATAAAAGCTCAGTCGTATAAACAGGAGGGTATTGAAATAAAGGATGCAATATTCTATTACATATAGAGGTATACGTATAAGACAAAGAGAACCCAATAGGTTCAGCTGGTGTAAACCTGTGCAACTGGCTTTAGCCTGCTTTTCTGAAGAAGCAAGCCTTATGCAGCCAAACTCTGTGTGTGTGAGCCCTTACCAATAACATTTTAATTCATTTTTCTCTCAAATTATGCAGAGGGGCTGGAAGGCTCCAAAAGAGAGAATTAGGTTCCTGTAAGGTCTGTGAAACTATACGGCTGAACACAGAAAAGAAAGAATCTGTGTGCTTCTAGTATTACCTTGAAATAAGAACCAGGGGCTGCAAGTCCTGCCTCTTCTCCAACCTGCCTTACAGGGCTGCAGCACACACATATTGCAATTAGTCTCTGAAGACGCAGGAGGTCTGGTGCACGTGGTGGTTCTGCGGCACCGGGAGCCAGACCTCCTCCTCCCCTGTGGACTCACTGCACTTCTGCCTTTCTGACAGCAAGGGAGAGCTGAGTTTCCTCTCTGGGTAAACGCTGCAGTGTAAGATCTCTGCCTACTGGAAGGAATCCGTGCCAAAAAGAAGCATTATAAATGCCTCAGCAGTGGTAGTTTTTCAGTCAGAGCTTCTTCAAAACCTCAGTCACAACAAGATGCAGACTTGTAACAGATGAGGTTTCAGCAACAGCCTCCCCCAAAACCGTGAGTTATGCAATTACGCTTACTGAAAATCAAGTTTCTGGCCCACTGGAAGTTGATCAGTACAAAACTGGTAACCTGAGATGAAGACGAAGAGGGCACAAGGACAAAGACGCTCCGAAGAGAGGTGACAGCTCATGAATTATTGCACAGTCCCTGACAGCATGGCTGGCCTGCGCTCAAGCCAGCGCCCAGGCCTGGCACTGCTGGCACGGATTTGGTCAGAGAAAATATTAATCGGGAAAATGAGTGTTTGTTTCTCTCCCATTTTTTTGCTTCATGCAGAGCACAAAGACATTGACAGTGATTTGATTATTTCAAGCATTTAAGAAGTTGAGAAGCTGAAGTGAGTGATACACAGGTATCTCTGCCAATCAACGTGCCCTGAAAGCACTACCTGCAGGTGAAGAATACATGTGTGTGTAAGTTTATAATTAACCGTAGTGAAAGAGACTAGAGATTTCATTATTGTCTGGGTAGGCAGGACTATTAGAAACCACCTCGGATGAAGGGCCTCCCAGATGCACAGGTCCTCCCTGCGCTGGCCTGACTGACCACCCTCAACAATTCGTGGTTCCTCAGTCTTCCAGACAGAGCCACCTCCTGGCTACAGAGTGTAATACAGACTGAGGCTCCACACACGCCTGGAAATGCGTTAGATGGAAGGAAAGATGGTTTAACAAACTTGAGCCCCTTGGGCCAGCTGATCAGCAGATGTCTGTCTGAAGACTTGGACCCATGTTTTTTTAAACATATCAGAGGACTCAGGGCAGGATGCACTGAGATTCACCTCTGTCACTGTCACATATGTGCGTGCCTGTTAGAAAAAAAATATTTGCTGAAACCTTTTGCATATAAGGGAGAAAATATTTTTGCATTGCAGTTGTCAAATGCAGATTAAGGTCTCTGTTCCAAATAGAATCAGGGAACTTCAGATCTCCTGCAATCTTTCAGTCTTCTTGAGGACATCCCCTTGTCCAACTGCAGTAAGAGCTAAGGCAAAGTTTAAGTGTGTAGCTATGAATTCAGATTTGGCTCCTGTTCTCTCTGAGCTCTCTTAGTATTTCTATTCCCAGGTTTAAAAGTAGTATCCTATGTTTATACATATAAGTACTGTACATCTGGTCACTGCAGGGTCTAAAATTTGGTCTTGTAACACTCCCTTCCTGAGTATTCCTAGGGCACATACAAACTGTCAGACTACTTGTTATAATTTCTTTCTTTATGTCACTAATAGCAGCAGCATGTTTTGTTATGTGAGTACTTGTTCTCATCACTGAGAAGAGCAAACTCTATACACAAGACACTTAGTGGATACTAATAGGGCTAAACCTCAGGCAGAGGATGGGGTAAATCAACATATACTTCTTTTAGAGTCACTGTATGATGCTATGAAGCTTGTTTATGTAACCAGATAATTGAAACAATATCAACCCCTGTCCTTAATGAAGGTCCACGTCACAACAAATACAAAGCTCATGAAGGGCTCAAACTGGAAGGCTAGTTTTACTGGTGGTCGCTTTTTCAAGATTTTTCTGTCTGTGGGAAAACAAAAAGTAAGACCACAGGTGAGAGGAAATATCAGGAACATGTACAGGAGCTCTGGGAAAGAGCACTTCCAAATGCTGGGGCAGAACTGGGTAAGACAAGGAACTGTACATTGAAGAAACAGTCTCATGTTGTTTGACTGATTTCTTTTGCATTCAGGAACTTTTAAAATAAACACACTTCAGTCAGAGATACCTGACTAGATTATTAGTTTCTCTTTCCTAATGGATACAATCTGCAAAGTTCCTGTTTTAATTCTCTAAGTAGCAGGTCAAAAAAGGGAGAGTACAAATTTTCAGCCACTTCTGTTTAAGGCTGTATTTGTGCTAGTGACCTATAAGTGCAAGATTTTCTAGTCTATTGTCAGTCTTCTGAGCCACACACTCGCCCCTTTTTACTTCTGCCACAACCCTTCAAGATAAACTCTGGACTTGGAGACAGTGTATCTTGCACTGATGGCCTCTTTCAACCCTCCTTTCTCACCTTTGCTTTTCTTTACAAGTATTTGTTTTTACTTGCTAGTTCAAGAAAAAACTTGCATTAACTTCGATTAAGTGAGTAAAATCAGAGCTTGGTGCCGTACCCCTGGCTTTTGTGAACAATAATACAGGCTAATTCAGAAGATAATTTAAATGTCATTGCTCCCACAGGACAGTCAAAACATTCCAAATCCACAAAGAAATTTAGTTTAAATGCGTACGCAGGCTGGTAAAAACAAAGAGCACTGGTTTACTCATTATATGAAAAATGTATGTCAGAAATACTGTGCTTGTTGTGGGGGAAAAAAAAAAAGGACTGTACAAGAATGTAATTATATCTAGAGTATTTTTTGTTTGCAAAAACCTGAAATTTCAGTATGCAATAGCAAGTGATGGTTAGATTGTTATACAGGGAGACAAGCTCATGCTGTCACACAATGAGAGCTAATCCCTTTGAAGATCTGTAAAGTTATTTCTCTTTCTTCCACAGAGGATAGAGTCCATCAGTTCTAATAGTGTGGCTCAGAGACTCACTCCTGACACATCTGTAGCTAACCTAGACCTATCACAGGCTGTGTCAGAGCAGCTCTTCCCCCTGCGCTGCTTCTCCTCCCGGCATCTCTAAAAACCAAGGGAATTAAAGAACTATGCATTTTAGGGAAGGGCATGTGACCCTGCTCCTACTCTTTTCTGTCCTTACTACATCACTTTCTCATGTGAGATTCTTGTTGTCCTTGGAAAACTCTCACCTCTCAAAAAAATCTAACGTATTTTGTCTTGATGTTCTCTAGCTGCGTGGAACAGAACCACATATGAGTCTATGGTCATACTATGGCCAGTTCTCGGCATGCAAGCACCATGAATCAGCTTAATTCTGTGAAAAACTGTGAGAAGATAGATGTAAAGGTAGATGATGTAAAAATAAAATTAGAGCTGGGTTGTGTTTATTTTCAGCCCCTCTCAGCAATCTGAAACCTAGAAACTTTTTATTAAAATGGAAGATGAGTTTTTGGCCTTTGTATTTGGTTCTAGAAGCTGAGGCTTCAAGGAAAGGCACCAAAGAATGCAAGATTTTTTTCTCAGATCTGGTTAGGTAAAGGTAGCTTTGTTACTCTCCATCTCTCCTTATCTCTTCTCTCAGCATTGGGCTGAGAGCTTTTGGCCATCCAACTGGTATTTGTTATCGTAGTCAGCTGGAAGACAAGACAAATTCAGAGGAGAGAAAAAGCTATCCTAAATTATGCAAAGGCAGCTGCCATGGACCATCCCCCAGCACCAGGATGTAGATCATTAATCCTGCCACCAATAAAGTAGCACCACTAAAGGTTCTGCCTTTAATGTACTAAGAAATCACTTTCACTTCCAGCTGAAGCTAGGCACATATTATTACTTCACTGCTGGTGTTTTTTCAATATTTATCATACTGCAGCACATCTCTCAAAATACTGCAGACGACTATACATTAATAGTGCTTTTTCATCTTATTTGAATGGTGTATTATTTAAATTGTTTAGATTTAAGATAGGCTTTTTGATAAGGTGCATTATTTATTCCATATATTTAGCTTCTAGTTAGCTTGACGAAAAAAGTCCTCCCATTACAAGAAGAAAATATCAATTAAAAAAAAAACCATGAGTTTTTAAGAAAAGAATACCTACATGAGGTATAGCATAAATGTTCCTACTGATTAAAAAATATGTTCATAGCTCCACTATAAATATGAATGTACAGCAGTCAGTAATGGTCCTGGCACTTTAACATTAATTCAGTTAAACCCAAAATAGTGGTGATGCCGTGTCTCATTTAGGAAACTTCAAAAGTTATTGGAACAATCATTGTCCTCACTTACCTTGAGACAACCAGTGGGAGAATCAACATTTTCAGCATCCTCATCAGTAACTCACCAGGAAACTGGAAATAACTAATTTCCTAGAAATACACGGAGAGATGCTTATTGTTTTGACATAAAGACTATCTGTCTTCATGAGTCCTGCTCAAGCTGTGGATCAGGTAACATTGGTAAAATCTGCAGCTTTGGTATATAAGGTGGCAAAGATAGTAGGTTTTAAAAGATAATTTTAAAATTAATGAGATTACTTATTGGGTTGTAATTCAACAAAAACACACTACATTGTTTGTTCCTTTACAAAGGAAGACAAAAATGAAATATGCCATCTCTTGGGGACTACTGTTAATAGGTTGCCCTGAATAATCTCTTCATTCTGCATTTTGAGTGTTTTGCTGGATGTGTATGAAGCTACTGCTTGCACGTAAAACATGTCCAGACTGCAGTTAGCGGTAGCAGAACAAATAATTGTTTTAGTTTAGTCACAGTTGCCAAGTACCATATTTTTTTAAATGTATATTTTGAGATTTATGTTTTGTGCTCAGACAATGCATTCAGCAATGCATGTTGCCCTCTCTGTTCTGTCTGACTAATACAGCAGAAAGAAATGAGTACCTGCAAAGAGCTTAGTTGAAGTACGCTGGAGGAGAAATCCCCAAGTGACTTTAATAACATGGTCTGTTAATGATGGAAAAGCTCAAATTTATTAATACAAAATACCATTGGTGTAATATAAACATCTGTACCTCTGTACATCTGGTGATGAAAAATATTCCCAGTGTTTTCTTTAGACGTACGTGTTCCAAAATAATACAAACTCCAATTAATATATTGTGCTACCAGTTTTTAACAGGTCTGTATCAGATGCTACATTTCATCTAGCTTAAACACCCACTATTATTATCCGTACTTGCAACATTATAATATGCTTATGCTAGACGTACTAGGTGTCTTAAAGACCAGGACCCTTTGCAAACATCTTGTTTGAGAAAGTGTGAAAAGACCCAAAGAACAGTGTAGATTAACAAACAAATGAAATCAACCAAACCAAACAAACATACATAGATGCTTTTTATCTTCAACAGTCCATCCTGAAGTTCTACAAGTTGCTATGTCTTTCATTACATAAGTACGATATTTTCCGTGCAGTGATACACTGCCGTGCCACACATACCTGCTGGGAGAGCCGCCTCGTCCTCAGGAAGAATCCGAGAAGACAACCAATGGTGACTGACAACACCGAGAGAATGAGCAAACCATTTCTTTTACAAACATCCTTGATCCGAGCGAGGACTGCATCAAAAGCCACTGCCATGCTGTCCTCCGTGCTCTTTGGAGAAGAATCAGCATCCCATGGAGAGAGAATTCACTCACTCCTCTTGTTGGGGTGGACAGATCTAGCTCTGTATAGATCAGATCAAAGCACTTCCAGTTCTGCTTAGCTGACCTGCAAGGTCACCCCTCTGCCAATAGCCACCAAGCAAGCAGCTGGCATTATTGTTCCAAATTAATACCAACAATCCTATTATCGACTACATCATTAAGACCCTGGAAGAAGATTAGGGGGCTCTGGAAAATTAGAACAGAATGCAGTAGTATTTCTAAAACAAGACTGGTTCAAAACAAAGTGACACTCCTGGGAGAAAGACGGTGTTTGAGTGCATTCCTCGGTCTCCCAGGTTGGGATCTGGACATCCAAACCTAGAAAGGGAACAGTGTGAGTCACGCGTTCAGATGGGTAAAAGTAATGTTACTGCAGTTTTTCTAAAGTGCAGAGCAGGTAACATTTTGAACTGGACTATCACAACAGGGCAAGCTAGGTGAAACCGAACTTCATTAACTAAAGCAGGCTTGGGGTTTTTGTTTTCATGGCAAAAAAAAAGGCTGAATGAGTATTATAAGATATGCACCAAACAGAAAATAGCTGTATACTGAAGCACACAAGGACACCTTCTGGCATTTGTCATTTATTATCTTGGAAGTGAAATGATTTCACTTTTTCTCGAACCACTATGTTGATTAGAGTAGGGCCAATTTACTTTCAGAGGATTATCAGACTAAGCCACAGGGATTGCTTTCCTTTCCTTTGCCGTGTCCGCATTCAATCTCAACGCTGATTTTTATGCTAGTGAATATCTGATAAAAATACACGACCGTAACTGTTCACCGTGACATGCTTTCTTACCAAAACATTTCTGTAGTTTCTGGGTTATTCTAAGATTATTCAGTGTTTTTATGGAAAATATTCTATACAGTACAACAAAATTGTGTGTTTACAATATTACATTTTATACTTTAATACAGTATTTGTTACCTGCTCATGTAAGAGTAAAAAAGCTCATGAGAGCTTAAACTTCTCTGTTTGGAGGCAGGACCTGCACGCTGCCTGGTCAATAAGACATATGGACACACACACAAAAAAAGAAAAAAAAAGAAAAAAAGAGAAAAATTGTGTGGAGTCTATACTCTGAACAAGAGTGCTGTGAAAGCAAGAGGACTGCAGAAAATTTTATTAACGCATACATAGAAGAGGACTGAACTAACGCCGCCCTGTCCCAATCCAGACATCTAACACCAGATAACCTTGCCACCCCGACGGCACGCATCAAATACGCCCTCCAAATGAAATAATAATAAACAAATGCTTCGTGAAATCTCGTCGACCTCCACGCTCGCTGCAACCTTCAGTTCTGCCGCTGGGCCCTCCCCCGCGGACGGCGGCGCTGGCCGGAGGAGCCGGTCCTCCCGA